>JAPMOR010107922.1:0-13525 GCA_026543865.1 Argiope aurantia | reverse complement strand
CTTAAGAAACAAACTCCTCTGAAATAAAAGCAAAATGAGAAAATTTTCTTTTAAAATGCGTTACAAAAAAACGTCCAGAATTATCTATGAAATTTTTTATAATAAGGATTAAATAGAGTTTGCTTCCCCGTCTTTATTTTATATCTCAGATGCATGAAAAGTGTTTTCGCTTATATAACAATATATAGATACCACATTAAGCTACTTCCATCTGTATTAATAAAAGATAAGTTAACATAGGATTCAGATAAGAGTTAACCTGTTCAACCACTCACAGTAAACTAAATAAACTCGCATTCTCACAGGTTTCGATAAGACACAGAAATTATTCATCGTCACACTCAGACAAAGATTGTCAATAAATGTTTCTCATTTTTATTCTAACATGAAAGATCTTTCCATTCAATAAAATGCAAATAACACCCATCTTTCATGCTGAAGTGAATCCATTATTCATCCTGCATATATTTGTCCCGTAATGCTGACTTATCGGAGAGTTCGCTTCTGGAATGAAAGGATTATGTTTTTCTGAAAATTTAGCTTCATTTAAGGACGAACATTACCAAGGACCTGACGGTTAACAAAGGAATGAAAAGGCGGGGAATCCTGCCATTCTTGTGCATCTCATGAATACCTTTTTGAGGTAGCAATTCTGATACAATTTGGTTTTCTGTAGATATTATGTATTACTAAAAAGGATCTAAAGAAGAGGCAATTTATCTAGAAAAGTATTTTGACGTAATGTTTAGCATGTGGTTTACTTTCTCCTGTTTGAAGCACAGAGAAAGAACAGTAATCGTTTAAAAATGCAAATTCTAGATCTTGACGAATCTTCAAGTTTTCGAATTGCTCGTGTTCGAAAAACATATGTTTGTCTAGCTGTAACTGTGGTAATTCAAAAACGATTTTAGTTAGAAAAATGAAATTTTAATAAAAACGTAAAATCTTTACAATGAATTTAAGGATTTTTATTGAATTTTAAGCACAATCCATTCAGAGGAGATCTGTCTCTTCGACTGTTCGAATTTTGAATATTACAATTAAATTACCAGAATGATGAGTTTTGAAGTTTTGATTTAATTTAATTGAATTTAAATAACTCTCCGTTTTCCGCTTTGCTATTTTGAGATGGATATTGCGGTTCTGAATCGCGATCAGATGGAAAGAGGATACGTGAGAAACTTTATCAACACGATAACTATAAAACGAAGAGAGCTCGATGGATAAAATTCGGTACATAGATTCAACATCTATATTGTAGAAAGCTGCCAAATGTTGCGCCAAATCCATCAGTGAGTAGATCTGTAAATCTGTACTTATAAAAACATAAACGCGATAATTCAAAAACGCAATGACTAATTATATCAATTTGGTGTTGGATTTAGTGACTATAATTGTAATTCTGTGACAAATTTTATTTCAAATCTTTGGTAAAAAGCGTATTTGAAACACAAAATCATTTTTATTAGAGAATGGGGAGAAAGTTTTGTGAGACCACTCCCGCTGGGTTTTTAAGCGGTACACTTCCTCTAAATGGATTAAAAACACAGCAACATGCTTTTAAATACATCTATGAACTGCATCTACGAAATTGTGAATTAAAAAACAATTTTATAAAAAAACACCTTTAAACCTAAAAACAGCACGTTTATTGCTATAAATTAGTTTTTTTAAATGTTGGTAATAGGGAGGGAGGTCGTGTCCCATTTATCCCAATAACATTTTCAGCCAATTAATTATGCTGATTACATATAAATTTTAAGTATTTTCCATGTATATGGTTATATTGTTTTTCAGCTAAATTATGTATATTAATAACTAGCTGACCCAGCAAACGTTGTTCTGCCATATAAATTATTTATAGAGAATATTTTGGTTGTTAATTAAAAGATAACGAATGTATTGTAAGTGTGTGGGGATGAGATCTATGACAGGAATGGAGCGCTGTAGATGATGATCGCCGATAAAAACAAAAAGACACCAACCATTCATTTTCTCAATACAATGTATTTCATTAATGTAACGAACATATACATTGTTTAATCTTTTAAAAGTTAAACATAAAACGAAAAAAGTAATATATTTTTTTATCCTAAAGTATAAAAATGAAATAAAGAAAATCAATATTCATTTCGAAGAGCAATTGAGTGTGCGATATTTTTTGTCAGTCCATCTTCAGCCAACACAAATAAGCTCTATGGTTTGCCCACCCGAGAACATGCCACGTATAATTGCCCGTGTGAAAAACATGGTGTCCCCAAATCTAAGTTGCAAACAGACATCATTTGGCCTTGCGACTTATTGATTGTCACTTCGAATACGAATCTAATAGGAAATCGAACGCGTTTGAATTCGATTGGCACGTCTGTGAAAATCATTGGAATTCATGGCAGCAAAACATTTTCGGCTCGGAATTTACCATTCAAAATGGTGGCTTCGATAACGTTTTTCATCAATTTTTTAATGAATAATCGTGTGTCATTGCACAACCATGGTGGGTTCAAATTCCGAAGTAAAATAACCGGCGATCCAACTTTCAGTCGTAGAAGGTGAAGTGACATGCCTGGCAAACCCAGTGAGTTCAAAAACTCAACGCAAACTGTATCGATCGATTAGTATGATACAACGACTACTGTATCTTGAAGTTTAAATCGTCGACGTCCACATGTTTTTGCTGCCAAAATGGCTCTTTCTGCCAGCCATGCATGATTTATGTATTGTGTGCGTACATCGGGAAATTTGCTGTCAATGAGAGCATTTTGCAAATCAACAATAGTGCAGAAATGAGTGGGCAATTTTATGCATCCAGTATTTTCATAGAGAGCAACTTTTCCATCACCGATATCTAACAATTGGTCCGGGAATGTATCAGCAGATGGACCTTGTAGCATTTGGACGCGAATGTTTATTTTTAGCTGGGCTTTTTCAACATTACATTACAGGGGTGATGATTTCAAGCAAGCGTTAATCTCATCAGCGTACGTCGAACGTCAAATGACGGGAAGCGTTTGTCTGAAATCAACTGAAAGGAGAAACAGAGTGCCGCCGAATAGTTTGTTGTTTTTTATATCTTGGAGTGTTCTGTTCAACGCCTCAAAAGAATATTTGTGTGCCATAGTGCATTCATCTCAGATGATAATTTTGCTTTTTTTTTTAGTATCGTGGCCATGGACGATTGTTTATGTGGCACACTGCGTCTGAGTTATTTTGAATAATCAATGGCAGCTTAAATGCTGAATGAGCTGTTCTGCCTCCATCCAATAAAGTTGCTGCAAGTCAGATGACACAACGGTCAATGCGATGCCATTTTTAAATCGTATTTCGGCGAGAATTAGCGAAATGAGAAATGTTTTGCCAATTCCATCTGGTGAATCAAAAAAAAAAAAAAAAAAAAAAAAGAATCTACCTTGTCCCGCCGAAACTGCCAGTATAATGCGGTCATAAATGATTTTTTGTTCATGCGTCAGTAGTGAGACATTGCGAGTAACAATCGCTGCCATTTCTGCAGTACAGTCAACCCTCCTATAACGCGGTACTCTCAGAACGCAGTTTCCATATAACGCGGAGCTGAAATTGCGACAGCCCTCCTATAACGCTTCCGTTCAACAAAGTCCCATCAGTTCTTTCCGTGCACCCAATGAATGGTGTTAAGCTTGAATGTTTATATAAATATACCCAGTTATCTCTTAGCCGTTTACGGCATCGGTTTTAGTCGTCTCAGAGCTCTTTCACAGTACGTCTCGTTGGTGACCAATTCTTCCTAAAAATTTTGTCTGCACCATCCATTCGTTCAGCTTTTTGCTGCTTAATTTGTGGTTTATAATTGGACAACATTACACAATACTGTAAGTAATATTCTTCCACTGCTCTAATATAATAATAATAAAGTAATTGTTAACCCTAGATTTGCATCATGTCAAACACAAAAGAAACAAGGAAAGGATTAAAAAGAAAGTTTATATCGCTTGAAGATAAAATCCAAATTTTAAATCGTTTAGAAGGCGGGGAAAAAATATCGTCTGTTGCACAATCAACAAATTTGAATGAATCTACAATTCGAACCTTAAAGAAAAATGCAGATAATATAAGGAAAACTGTGGCAGGTGGCTGTCCGTTAGGTTCGGAACGTGTTACTCGCACACCAAATCTGGTTAAAATGGAACGGGCGTTAATGATATGGTTGGAAGACTGTATAGCCAAAAAGATTCCTATCAGTGGAAATCTTATCAAGCAGAAAGCACTTAAAATCTACGAACATTTAAGGAATATTAGGCATTCTTATGCAGGGCCAGAAAGTCTTTCGTTTGTCGCGAGTAAAGGATGGTTTGAAAAACTAAAAAAAAGGTACACATTGTACAATATTAAATTTCAAGGAGAACAGACCTCAGCAGATGCTGAGGCTGCCGAAAATTACAAGCTGGAACTAGCTAGAATTATCAATGAAGGAGGTTATTCACCTGATCAGATTGAGACGGCATTATATTGGAAAAAACTACCATCTAGAACCTTCATTTCGAAAAATCAAAAGCGTGCTCAGGGGTTTAAACCTTTAAAAAAACGTATCACCCTTCATGTGTGCAGCAATCTATCAGGGAGCCTGATGATAAAACTAATGATAATAAATCATTCTTCAACTCCCCGTGTAATGAAAAACATAAATAAGACCCAATTGCCTGTATTCTGGCGATCTAATAAGAAAGCTTGGATGACTCAAGATTTATTTAAGGATTGGTTTTATAATTGTTCTATCCCGGCAGTGGAAACCTATTCGATGGAAAAACATTTGTATTTCAAATTTTTATTGATTCTTGATAACGCTAGTTGCCACAACATCGAACTGGATCATCCAAATGTGAAAATTATCTTCCTTCCTTTTAACTGCACGTTATTAATACAACCTTTGGACCAAGGAGTCATTCAAACTTTAAAAATGTACTACACGCACCAACTTTTCCAAACCATTTTCGACAGATTAGAAAATAGTAAAAATAAAACTTACTGAAGTGTGGATGAAATTTTCTATTTTAGATTGTATTAGAACCGTGTCATCGGCTTGCGCGGAATTTGAACCATCAACGCTTAATGCGTGTTGGAAACCTCTTTTACCTCAAATGGTTCAAGCAATACTAGATGATTCTACAATTTCACTCCCAGTTACAGAAATAGTAAACATTGCTTCTCGTTTAAACGATGAAGGATTTGCAGTAAACCATCAGGATGTAAGAAAACTAGTACTCGGGGAAGAAACTTTAGATGAGGAAGAACTGATGGAATTAATTGAAGCACCCACTTGAAATGCATTTATAAACGAATGGGTGCCAAATCTCGATTTACAAGATGTGAAAAAAGGGCAAAATTTGGCTAAAGAATTGGAACTTCATTTCATTCAAACTGATCGCAGAGCAAAGTATAAAGAGGGTTAAGAAATTGCTTAGATCCCTATAGAGAGGTTTTAGTGGAGTTAGAAAAAAAAGCTACAATCGAAAACCAATGTGAAGACGAACCAAGTGAGGAAGACATTTTGCCCATTAAAAGAAGGCGAGTTAGACGACTCATATCTGACAGTGAGGATGAGCGTTGAAAGATTACATAATTTTACAAAAGTCTTTCTTGTTTTTGTTGCAAAAAAGTTTTTTAGTTTAGTTTTTGTTTCATCTTTTTTATCATTTCCTTATATGAACTCTTCAATTCAATAAAAATAATTTACAATTTATCTGGTCTTTTGTATTTATTGGTCTCCATATAACGTGGTATGAACGATGTGATTTGTACTAATTCTGAGTTTCTTATAGCGCGGTTTCCATACAACGCGCTACGAATTAGCCTGGTTTGTACGGTTAAATCCGAGTTTCTTATAGCGCGGTTTCCATATAACGCGGTACGCACTCACCGCGTTATAGGAGGGTTGACTGTATCGTACTGCAGTTCACGATTCATTTCAGTGCCCATTAAATCAGTCGCACTTCGATTTGGCGAACTCATACCGAAATAAATGAGTGGTAAATTAGAAAGAAAAATGCAAAGATCCTCGATAGCAATCAATGCTTCATTGTACATAGCGTAGCTGAATGTAGTTGCACCGTGTACGAATTCTATGCAATATATCGTCAGTCACTGAATCTTTGTGCTTATCCCACAACGTGTTTGCTCGTCCCGGGAACATCCTAATTACCTAGCGTTATGAAATATACTTTACGACCTATTTTCATACCTACCAAATAGACAAAAAATTTCATAAAAATCGGTCGAACCGTTTCGGAGGAGTATAAACACAAACACGGTGACACGAGATTTTTATATATTAGATTGTATATTATTAATTGTTTATTTTGCAAGTTAAAAATAACTTTTATAACTTCCTGATTTCCATGCCCTCAATGTGTATGAATTGAAAGTTTAAAGCAGCGAAACTTTCTTTTCTTACTCGTGCATCATTTACCAACCCCAACCATTAAGCCAACACATTTCTATAATATCAATTGCTTTACTTTCTTGAATAAAATACGACTTCACATAGTTAGCTTGATGTCGAGTTTTTGATATTGGTACTCGATATTGCACCTTGTACAGAAGGTAACTTATTCTGATGTTCGTCAGGATGAAACCGGATATTTGGTGGGTAAACTGAATTTGAGCCGAGATAAGGATTGAGACAGATCAGGTATATCTGCTAATTATAACATAGCCTTGCATAAAAGTGATAATGAGTAGCTTCGTTATCCCATTAGCCGATATAATAATTAAACACAATTTTAAATATTAAAATTGGATTATTGTAGAAAAATTCCAATAATGAACACTTCTTTCCCCTTTTCAAGGCATTGGAAACGAAAAGATCCTCTCCATTACTTAAAAATATGATCCCTTTTTATAACTGGTGATATCACCTATTATTATTTTCCTTTGTTTCCATTAAATGTATTTAATCGAAATGCTTACAGACAGCAGGGAAAAAGGATAAATTATCAACAAGGTAATAAGTATAGAGTTTGATAGTTTAGTTATATTAACGTTCCGTTTTAAAGCAACACTAGGACTATTTTGGGAAGGATCTCCTAATTTTGAACCACTGTCATATGACGAGGATAACACTTGAGCTGCTACACCCTTTCCAAATTTCCGCACCACACCAGCGGGAGGACGTTTGGCCCGGACGGATAACGTGCACAAGACTCGCTTACACGACGGTTCTTCGGTGGAATCGGGCCTCGACCTTGAAACCCTCCAGTTCCGGAACCGAGATCCTACCAACAGCCCACTACGGCTCTATTAGAGTTTGATAAGTTCTACACATTGAATAATTAGTGATAGTCTCGCGATGCATTATCTGTATAGCATTTAACAACAACAAAAAAAATGAAATAAAATATCTGAGCACAAACCCAATGGTTTTATTAAAATCAAAATTAGTGAGAGCGGTCTTCTCAAACCTTTTTCTTATACTCTCTAACAAAAGTATTATTCCATATCCCTTGCAAAAAAAGAGAAATTATATTCGAACAATCGGACAGACTTCCTTCAAATAGACTTTGCTCAAAATTTGATAGAAACCTACAAATTTAGTCTAAGGGCCATGTACCAAATTACATCCATCTAGCTCCAAATGTTTTGGAGTTATATTTTACACAGACATTTCCCAATTTAGGGAAGTTAAAACTTAGGTGAGAAATTAAGAGAAAATGTGAGAAACTAAAACATTGAAATAAAATATCTTAGTAAAAAATTGAATGGCTTTTTTAAAATTAAAAAAAAATAACTAAGAGTAGCGCAAAATAAACATCTTTTCTCGAAATTTTGAGCCACCTTTTCCATAATCATTCCGAAAGTAAAAATCTCTCCAAGAACTTTGAAACAACTTTTATAAATTGTTTCTCACTTCCAACAAAAGTCGCGAAACCTTCTTTCCTTGCATCATCCGAAATCCTCCTCGGCGCTGCTTCTAATCCGGTCTCTCGTTTATCTTCTTTAAACAACTCCTCTGGGGAGCCTTATTAAAATTGCATCGCACATCGCTGGGATACTTTCTGCGGGAGGATGATGACGATTCAGCACAAGCGAAAAGCTCGCGTCTTTTGCTTCAAAAGAAATAATGACGTTTGCGAAATTTCTTCTTCTTCTCGTTCTTTTTTTAACTCTGCTTTTATATATTTAGATGGATGGGGTGCCAGAGGATGGTTGAAAGGATATAATTGGAAACTAAATTATTTCATATTATTCAAAGTGAGAGTAAAACGGCTCGAGAAATCCTCTTCTAAATCGATGATGGACAGGTGGTTTTTTTCCCCCTATAAAATGATTAAATTAGTATTTAATTTCTTTTCTTACCCATCAAATGTGTGGCGTGACATGAGTCATTCAAATTTATCAAAAAGTAAGATCTGGCAACAAAAAGGGGAAATTTTTGAATCTTGTTTGCTGTATAAACGCTGAAGACAAGGTGCAGTAATATATAAGCATGAAGTGATCATTGGTTGTCATGCGAGTTGGCTGCTTTAGGTATTGTGAATCAAGCTATTATCTTCAACACACGGGCTCTAACTTATAACCACTCATACGCAAGCTAGCTTTCATTTTGTTCGTGATGGATCCATAAACGAAAGTATATGTAAACAGAATAATTTAAAAGAGTATTTTTCAATTTCAATATATTTATCATTAAAACACCAGCGGGAAGGTCTCTCCAAACCTTTTTCGCATACTCTCTTATAATTTTATATTCTTTAAAAGGTAAAAAAATTTTAGATTCATAGTAAGGCTGCATATACCTTGTAAGGCAATAGCGAACAATAATTACAAAATATGGATCTTTGGTCTGAAAGCCTTTTTACTTCGTCTGTGAATTGATCGATGGTGATTTATTTCTGGCATTTTGATAATAGTTCCCGAAAATCGAATTCGTGTTTTAGAGGCATTTTTTTTCAATCTATTGAAACCAAAATTTGGAACAAAAAACAACAACGGCAGTCAAAAAAATCGCATGCCAAATTTGATATATTTAAGTCGTTGCGATTTCGAAATTCAAACTTCTGAAAATACAGACCGACAGACAAATCCCTTGTTGGAGTTGGCTGAAACTTTGATAGATGTCTACACTATACATGTTAGATCTATGAATATTAACCCTTCGACTTCCTTTGTTTTGTAATTATCATGCAAAACTTGTATTTGAATAGCCAGAGAGGCAGAACAGAAAATGTATTTTGCTAAAAATTTAATAGAAATCTATAAATTAGGTGTACAAACCATAAGCCAAATTCCAACTGTTTAGCTCAAAGCGTTTTTGAATTGTCCTTGTCATAGACAGACGGACAATCAAGTAATTTCCAAAATGTGTTTTTCGAACTCAGGGTGGTCTGAAACATGGATATTCGCCAAAAGATTCGTGTTGGAGTTTTTTGACCTGTCAATATTTTCTCTATGTTTCATATAAAGAGAAAATAAAAGTTTACTTAAAAAAAAATCTACTTTTTTCGGCTATGAGCAGTCTTTTAGCAGAAATCTATAAATACCTTGCTATACCAAAGAATATCTTTTTCTGCGGTTTTGTAAAAAACGACAGCAATTAGATATTATAAAATAGCACATTACGAAAAATTAGAACTTCTAAAACAAATGCTTCTTTGCTGTATTTTATCCATCTTCTATTTGCAACCTCCTACCTTGATAGGAATATTGATCGCAAAAATTTCAATTCGTTTTATAATACTTATTATTCAAAGGTACCTTAAAAATGATGCAAATGAGATATTTAAGAAGATTCATTTTCATAGCCTTCCACTTGTTCCCTCTATTGTGTGCACAAATATACCTACTGATATTAGGTTTTATGATATCAAAATGACATGAAAAACAGAATTGCCAGTGCAAAGTGATATCTGATTCTACGCTATTTTAAGTTGTGCTTTTAAGCCCATTTAAATCTCTCATAAGAAATGCCCTACAGATTCCAACAGTAATCAATTTATAAATAACTAGTCACCAATGGAGAGTAGATGCCTTGCCGGAATTAAATAAATGCTGCTAAAAATTTCAATTAAATTCTTTATATGCAACTGAGTCTTTTGGATTTGGGTCCTGTAACGTTTTGAATTTTGGTCACTGTAAAACATCATTTGTTGCCGTGCTGGTCTATTCGCTGGTCAAATAACTGTTAAGATAACGGCACAGTAAAAAAGAATTATTGAAGCTCTTACTGTCGCTAATTTCTCCAGGAGCATTCTTTGTGTTATTTCCAATTAAATCTCTTATGCATAAATTATTGTTCATCATCCCATAAATTGTTCCTACAAATAAAATTAAGCATTACCTAGTGACAAATTTCAAAGTCATCGTATTTCAATTGCATGGTATGTATTTTATGCATATCAATCAACTTTATCATTTTTAGTTCTCCACTATATACTGAAAATGATAATTAAAAGTACAGAGAATCTTCCTATTTCGAAAAAAAATAAATTATAGAAATAGAATTTTTATTTCGCATAACATCTTTCCGATTGAACATAGAAAAATCAATCAATAAATCAAACTAAGCGAGTTAGCGTTTCATAAAGGCAAACTTCTTTTATACTGTAAATTTCTTAATAATTGCAATTGCTTAAAAGTTAGGGAAAGAAAAGTTATTTTCACCGCTTAACTTTGACTATTTTTAATGCGATCTGTACTGCCACATTTAAATAAAAAAAATTTGAGCTTAATATCTTCTTTAATTTGAAATTGTTTAAAAGCACGCTGACTAAGTTTTATAATTTGAAGAAAACTAAAAATAAAGAAGCAAAGATACTTATTAGCAACTTTATTTAAAAATGGTCAACTTGAAAAAAAATTCAGAAGCTGCAAGACTTAATTCTTTTGAATGTATTAGACCATAATTGTTTATTTATATGTAGCAGTATAGATCATGTTAAATATTTATTTTAGAATAAATGCCGAACTATATGATACCTATAAATTCATTATCTATATTTCAATGTATTTGCCTAAGAATTGGAAAGAATTTTAAAATATTAACTTAGATATTAAAGAATCTATCCTTGTCTTCCAGCTTGCCGGGAGGAATTATTTTATGTTAAGATTTATTTTCATGCGACTTCCCAAAGTTTTTCAAGAATTAGCATCGTTCAAAGTACAACTGAAACCGTCTATATGTCTTTGATATTCTATTAGTAAGAAACCGTATCTCTGTCATAATTTTATAATATAAATCGCTTAAATAAATGTTGTAGTTCGGTCACTACTCAATAAAAAAAAAGGGTTTTTTTGGTAAATTTTGTGGTTTCATTTAAAAATAAATTAAAGTTTTGGATTTTATTCTACAGATTGGAAGTTCCCATTTTTAAGGAGAGAAAAATTCAAATTAAAAATGTTCGAATTAGTCAGATTGCACTATATTATCATTTGCATTTGATATTCAACTGAATTCCACTTCGCAAGTGTCAAACTTACACATTCGCTGCTGCAAATGTGAGCAAGTGAAAGCCAGATGAATTCGGCAAGTGGTTCCTCGAGCATCCTTCAGATCTCATCGCCGGCATGAGTCAGTTTCCGCTTTCATCTGAGGGATGCATTTTTAATAAGACTCCCTCAAGAGCTGGATGGGGGGAGGATGGTGTATCCTCAGGGGTCGGAAGAGGGGCCGTTCATGCGGTCTCTACGAGGTGCCACAACGCATTCGATTAATGCGGCGGACGTTGGCTCATCACTTATGAATGGGATGGGGTCGACGAAGGGTATATTCGCACTTGTAACCGACGAGCCTTTGAGACGCTGCCCGATGATACCGAGTCCTAGGGAGAAGACACGGTTCCGAAAATTGAAAGTTATTCATCGAGTTTGAGTAATGAGGCACGAAGAAAACAGCAAATAATATGGCTATGACTGCTTCTTTTGTAAAAAGAAGCAGTTAAAAATAAAGAAAGAAAACCAATTCAAAATCGACGAAACACTTTTAGTAAGCTAATTGTAAATGAATACTTAACCACGATTTTGGAGGTGTGTGTAAAAGTTAAGAGATTTACCAGCTATATAGATTTAAGATAGGTAAAGGTAAGGAAAATGAATCGAAGGATGGAGGTTATAGCTTCGATATTTATGTTCATAACCAATTTTTTTTTTTTTGAGAACTGATTAACCAAAGTCTCTAATAACGTATTCCGTGCGGTAATCGGACTGTTTTCTTGTTTTCTTTCAAGTGAAACAACAGCTCGAAAATATATCATGGAAGCCCATATATTTTCTTTTACTTTTATTTCAAATTACCCCAATCCGGATGCTCCGAGTTGCTTTGACAAAAAGAAGATTAATAATTCTTTACTAATGCACTTGGTTGGGTTTAAGAGAGCAAATGGGATTAGAGACACATAGTTAAAATGGATTAGAATGTTTTAATGTTTGCATATTTTTATCAATAATTCTTCTTATTATCTAGCGTAGCCATCAACATTTAAATATTGTTGAGACATATTGTAAAGCTGTAAATGGTATACAGAGTATACATGAAATATGTCTTATTATAATCATTGTCTGCGTTTATTCATGTCGATTTCGATGAATTTTAATGTATAATTAATTTACAGTATTACCAGCCGCCTTTAGCGGCCAGCTTGTTCGCCCAGATTATTGACTTTTTACGATTAAATAGATTGTATCTTTATTCGAATTTCACCTTCTTATTTGATACAAGAAAAAGTTAACATTAATTGAATCAATCTATAATAAATTACTGTGATACAAATTTAGAAAGTGTATCTGCAACGAAATAAACACGGAAGTGAAGATTCTATTTCGGAGTTGCAATCGGAGGTTGTGATTGGCAAAGAGCATGAATATATTCAATCTCGCTCATCAAAAGATAAAAGATTCTAACACAAATGCCAGAGGAACGATTTTTAATAAATCTGTGCAGATTTTTGCATTTGCTGACGGCATTTGCATCGTCACTCGGACCTCGGAGACATTTAAGCAGACCTTTATTTCTTTGGAAGCGGAGATAAGATGATTCTTGTCATTGATCAGAATAAAACCAAATATTTGAAATTTACCAGTTTTAATAATCCTTATTTTTAAATAGTTGAGTACAGATTTGAAATTTTCAACAGCTTCAAATATTTAGGGTCTGAAATGAATATACTGAACAACATAAAACCAGAGATTCCCAATAGAATCTCGTCTATTAACAGATATTTTTTGGATTGCGAAAATATTTAATACGTAATTTAATGAACAGAAAAACCAAATATTTCATTTATAAAACTTTGATTAGATCCGTTCTCGCATAATCTGCTAAAGAATGGACATTTGAGAAAAATACAAAGATTTTTGAAGTATCTGAAAGAGGAATTTTAAGAATAATTGATGAAGTTAAATGTCATAATTATTCGAGAGACAATTGGAAATTTACACCTGTGAATTGTAGAAAATTTGATATATAAAGGGTACACACGAAATATGTTCTACTACTATTAGTGTCTGTATTTGTCTTATGTCAAATTCTATAAATTTTAATCTATCGTCAGCTTAAAGTAAT
>JAPMOR010107895.1:0-15751 GCA_026543865.1 Argiope aurantia | reverse complement strand
CTAGATATTTTTGTTTTCTAATAATTCATCAATTGCGAATGATTGATTACAAAGTCATAATACCTGTATCACAGTTCACATTCTCATCGAAAATCAACTCTATTCCAAGGAGATTCCAATTTTCTGCAATACTAATATATGAGCAAGATATATATGAGCTTTGCATCATAAAAACTAAATACAATAACGTTAAAATAATTATGAATTGGAATTCCGATGCTTTTACTGGATATGACGTAAGAATGTAAGCATGAAATATAAATGTTTTTTAGAAATATTCAATAATTTACTGCAATTTAATTTAGCTGTCAAACTTTTAATTCTACAAATAATATATATATATATGGAATAAATAAACAGCATTAAAAACGTATTAAGATTTATTTATCCAAAAAATTTCATTGGGTTAATAAAACTGAATTACTCTGTAAAACTGAATCACTGATTATATAAGATACAGTTTTAAGACAGCGAATTACTTTCACAGTTTTCTGATTTAAATTTTCCTACACTCTTGCCATACCGCTTATTTTTCAAAACGAGCCAATTACATTTCATATCACCAAAACTGCTTCGTTTAATTCCGTATCGCAAATGATTAAATGAGTATTAAATTATCAACAAGAAAAAAGAAAAAAAAATCCTTTTTCATTAACTCATCTGTTTATTAGATTAGCCTTCAGATTTAACCTAATGAAGCGCAGCGACCATTAAAACCTTAGACGAGTAACCCAATAAGACACGATTCGATTGGAAGTTAAATAAAGATAAAAAAGAAAGCAAAAGAAGCTAGCAAAAGCCAGAAAAATCTTTTCATTGGCGTGTAGTAATTATTATTTCAATCTTTACAATCTTCTCGCAGATGGAAATCGCCTGGAGATAGGTACTTACGCATCTCCTGTAAGTTAAAGAAAAATAGCGCGAAAATTCTGGAAAACAGAACTCCTTAGCATAACTCAGAATTTTCCAATGGCACCCAATGTGACATAAATCCATAAATAACGACTCTCCGAAATTCTCCAGATTTTTCCCATTGGCGACGACACTCCCCCATCGATAGACGGATAATTGCATCAAAGTCGATTTTCTAAGTTCCTGAGACTCATCATCGTCCATCAAAGAGATAATATCATTACAGTGCTTTGCCAGGATCGGCGTAACGGGTCCCGAGCCTTAACGTTCAATTATTCAAAAGTCGGTGATGGAATTAATAGGAAAAGCACTCTCCTGGATTAGGCACCGATGGCATCGCGCTTCTTCTTCGCGAAAACAAAGAGTCGTTACAACCGGTCCGCTAGGAGTCATCAGCATTTTCCGAGAAAATCACTCTCTCCGTCTGTCTGTTGTCTTTTACTTGCTTTTTATTTGCTCCAGAAAACTGAAGAGAGATTTAATTTGAAAAGAAACGAATCCCATGTGTGTCGGATTCAATAGCGATTCAACTTTCTGTGGTGCCGAAGAAATTCTGGATGGTTTAAGGAGATGTTCGATTGAAATAATTTTCTATTTCGGGGTTATGTGGTGTGTTAAGGAAATAAAGTCTTTCGATCTTGCACCAAATATTAACCTTTTTAATTTTAGAGACTATATCAATATGGAAACAAACACAGTAATCAATTCCAATTTGAGATTTTCTTTTGTAAAGATTTTCTTTTGATATTATTCTGCTTAAGCTCGAAAAATGTTGTTTTGGCCTTTATTTTAAAATGAAATCAAGATCACATAAATTTTCTGGAATTGATCAAATCATCAATTGGTTTTTATAGTCACAAATTTAAGATATAAATCTTCGAGGATAAGATCTTTTGGAGTAAGTTTATTGAAAGTACGTGCTGGTTTGTTGGTTAAGTCTCATCTTTGGCACAGGAAAAGTACGGTTTGGGACTCCGATATCACACATAATTTTTGCCGTGTACTCAGGCTGAATAAGTAAAATTTTTAAGAGACAAATATCCTCATAATTTAAAATTCAGTTATTGTAATCATGATTATTTTATGCGAAAATCGATTCTTCTTTGTCATTTTCTTTCTTTTCATTTATTTTGCAAAATTAAAATACATTGAATTTAAGCGTCTTTCCTCTGATAAATTTGCATGCCGTTAGTTAATTTAGGTACATTAACGCCCTATTTTAAAACAACACTAAGGCTATTTTGGGAAGGATCTTGTAATTCTTAGTCGCGGTCAAATGACGTGGATGACGCTCGAGGTGGCACTCCCTTCTCCAAACCTCCACACCACATCAACGGTAGGTCGCATTTAATTCGCACCAGACGCACTTATTCGGCAGTTCGTATGTGGAATCTGTTCTCAAATTACGGAGCCCTCTAGATGCAGAGGGTAATCAAATGGATATTAAGTTGACCGAAAACATTCTTTATTCAGAGTATATTAAGCATGCAGTTGTCGGAAGCCTCTTTTTACTATTTGTTAAAATATGCACTTATATCATGTTACATGCAAATCTATTACTATTTGTCCAAAAATAAATACAAGCTCAGGTATTAATAATAAATGTCTTCATAATGTTTTGAAGAATATTTATTTAATAATTAAAATACGGCAGAGCAGACAAATTCTGAGCTATTCTCTTTACAGAGGAGATTTTAACGGAAACACAGAAAATTCAATTATAATTCAAATCATTAAATCATAAAGTATTTGATTATTTGTGAAATTTTTATTTTCTTATATTTATGTGTCAGCAATACTTTTTTATATAATATATGTCACAGACACTATAGAACAAATGAATAATATTTCATACAGGCTGATTAAAAAGCTAATAAATTACTGTCGTAAGAGGAATAAAATTCCGATAGCTCAGTAGTTCAATTCTCCTTTTTTCTTGCAGTTCTAATCAAATCTATTATTGATTTATCTAATCGAACGATCATTTTGTCTTACGATAAAGAGTAAATGTTTCGCTTTATATTGGTCAAAAGTGCCTTTGAAATCACTTATAAAAAAAGCAGATTAGTGCATTTTTGAGCTAAGTTAATATGGGAGTAAGTTGGTATTATAGAGAACATGTAGGTGAAACAGGCCATTGTGATGCTTATTTGAAAACCCCCACCAGTATTTAGATGAGCAGTAATAAAGCAATAGTTATTAAGGCACTCGTTGATCTAATAATTCTTAAATAATAATAATGCTAGTTAAAACAAGCAGGAGTAGTCTCTCCAAAACTTTCTTGCATTCCTTGCATAACATTCGCGTACAATAGTTACTGCATAGCAACGTTTGCCTTGAATTAAGAATTTTTACTGAATCTGTCGTGTGATCCTTAGAGAGTTATTTGGCTACTGATCCTTGGCTTGCGGTTAATAATATCCTAAAGTCGAATTTGTACTTTAGATACGTTTTTCTCAGTCAATTGAAACAAAATTAAACACGAAATTACACTTAAACACACACAAATCCCATACCTTATTTAATATATTTTAGTCATTGTTTTTCGAACTATCTAGTTAACATGTTTCTGAAAGTGAAGACTGAGTCAACCCATTGTTGGTTTCGTCTTAAACTTTGGCAGGGTTCTAAACTAAAGATATTAAATCTGTGTACAGAATCTTATCTATCTAGCTCTCTTAATTGTGTAGTTATCTAGATTACTTATATTCGAGCGAACTGCAAACAGATTTTCCTTTGGAGAGATTTTACTCAAAATGTTACAGAAATCTACAACTATGGTGTAAAAATCGTGCACCAAATTTCAACTGTCTAGCTCAAATCGTTTTCTTTAATTATCTTTATCACAGAGACGGAAATATTTCAAAAATGTGTTTTTCGAACTCAGGGGGGAGGGGTGGTGGTCTGGAAATTCGACGAAATCTCGAGTTCGAATTTTTTTTAACGATTACTATACTTTCTCTATACTACATATAAGAAAAAGTAAAAAACACAGCTAGACAAAAGCTGTAACTTCTTCTCCAATTTATGTTTCACATGCACCAAATACCTGATCCTCTGACGCCTCTGACAGCATGTACTCCGATTAGTAAATAGAACTGATATATAAAAATAATCATACAGCGAATTTTACAAATCTATTGTTTTCCTTAGATAATTTTATTTTCAGCTCGTTCATTTATTTAAAATATCTTCATGCAATTAAATTATCTTTCACAAAATTTTTCTAACATTTTTATCTTAATATTTTTTTAATAAGTTTCAACAATACATTTAATTCATGTTTATTCTCTTTATTGTGCAGAAATAAATTTTAAATAGGCATTTTAGTTAGTTATCAACGATTGCCAGAAAAATCACTATTTTCTCTGTTGCCTTTTACTTCTTTTTCCAGCTCGCGGAACCAAAATGAGACTTAATTTGAAAAGAAATGAATTCCTTGTGACAGAAATTCAATGACGTTTTCTCTCGTCCAGCGACAATTATACCGCTTTTGTGCCGCTCAAAGAAACAGTAAGCAACCAAGATGGGTTTCTGAGTTTGAGAGTTTATTCGAATGGAAATATCTTTCTTTGGAAGGCTTCAAAGATGTAGTTTGTAAAGAGATCGCTATATTATCCTTTGGCGAAGTTGGCTCCATTTGTTTTGGAATGTAGTAATTACGGCATTAGGAAAAGAAATATGGTAACATGTTGCAATTTGAAAACCACTGTCTTTTTAGTTTTGATTTAAGTATGCACAAAGCTATTTTTGAATTGACTTTGAAAACCCTGGGTATAACAATAGTTTTAAAATTAATTAAATTATATCAATGAATATACTAAACAATTAGTAATGATATTTTTATAAAATTTAAAATTAGTTTCTATCGATTTCAACGTATGTAACTCCCATTAAAATGTGTATAATTTTCGAAGCTCGAAACCCATGTAAATAAAGCACAAAATGGTTTTTTTTCTGTTAATAACACAACTCTCATCTTAAAATAACAAAATTAGTTTTTAATTTTTTGCGTTAAATTATTCTTATTTTTGGAATGATTTGCTTAATTATCATGGACAATCATTATAAAATAATAAAAAAATTGAATTTAGATTTTTATTTTATTTTTAGTAATGCAATAAAAAATACTTTATTTTTGAGATTAAGGAACTATTATTGATAGTAATATTTTATCAACAACTTTCCGTCTTAATTTCTAATTAAATCTATTCTTTAATTAAAGTGAAAAATGTATGTTTCTTCATAAATGGTAATCATTCAAGAACCTTTAAAAAATTCTTCTATTTTTTAATTAGGTTACATTTATTTCCATGCAATGAATGATAAATTTATACACACTGTATTCAATAAAATATAATTATGAAATTTATTTTTAAATTCGTAGAAGTAGATAATCATATTGCAAAGTAAAATATTGGTGGACAATGACCATTATTTCGCATAACTTACGTTATATTGCCTACTTTTTTCTATGTATTTTTTGTGTATATTTTCTCTTTCGGATGTGGTGTGGATAGTCCTACTGATGAACATATAGCTTTTCATTATAAATGGTTAAGTAGAGGAAAGACGATTAACGGCCATTTCTCCAGTGCATACACTAATTATTTATAAGTCATCAAAAGATTTATTTTATTGCCAGCATAAATAGAAATCATTAGAGTTAATAGACAGTTGTTCGTTATTGGCACTTTATGAGAGCTAGTGCATGTACTTAACAGATGAGAGTGGTCAAATTCGTGATTAGTTATACGAAAATTAATTTTGTCTTTATAGGAAAGGAATAGGATGGTAGGGCGTTGGATTCACGTCCCTTGGATTGCAAGTTCGAAACGCGCCGCCCGATGACTTCTCGCGTGTGGTGACTAGCGAGCGTATAAATCTGTCGTGGTCACCAAGTTCTCCTTGTCGAGAGTAATACCATTGTGGGTACTGGATCAGGGGTGGTCGTTTTCTGATTCAGGTCTAAATTTCGATCTGTGAATGAAATGCATGAATGAAGTCCGCCTCGTAAAAAGGGTTGTGATTTGTGTGTAGCTAAGTCGTACTTTTGGACCTAGATGGCGCTACTGAAAGAAACAAGAGACGTACCCTTGGCTTAAAACCACAAATGACTTTCTTAAGTCAGTGGGCTTATCTATGATAAGAGCCATTAGAAACAACAACAACAAGAATTTTGTCTCATTAATTTTGGGGTGCCATAAGCTTGAAAGAATATCGACTTTTACAAATCTTGAGATAGTTTAGATACATTTGTGCCATAAACAGTTACAAAAGAATTAATAAAAATTATCATGATTGATGAGTTGATCCTATAAATATACATTTTATTAAGAATGGAAGAATTATGTTTTCTTCTCTAGCTTGTTTGGATGTGGTAGTGAAGGGTATCTGTTTCGGTACTTGTTCAACTAATATCCATGGTAGAGTATTCGGCACCAACTTAATTAAATGTGCATAAAATACATGGATGAACATAGATGGGAACAAATATCGAAGTTGTAATTATTTCCACCAGCTTGGAAAAGGAAGGATAAGAAACCACCATCGTTTATTGATGTAATAATGAACGACACAAACATAAAACTTCATATTTTATTTGTAGTATAAGTGATATATAGCTAGCCCCAAGTTTGAATGCAAGTGAGTTTATGGTTAGTGCATGAAACAAGTTAAGGGTTAGTGAAGGCAGGTATGAATCCGGTATTTATAATATGATTCTTTTTATTTATTATAGATTTGCTTTAGTTTAACGAGACCAGGCTCTTACATCAAAAATCCAAAAACAAATCTATGTTTGAATTTATGAATAAATCCTGAGTTTGAATTTTGTAATTTAAAATGACTTTCATATCTGAGAAAGTAACACAGCTTGGCTACTCTAACTCGTCTAAATTAAATGACTGTCCGGATCGCCATGATAGCATTGACGGGAACTAAGATTGAATCCTAAGGACAGTCACCAGACACGTTACAACCCTTCCCGTGGGAAGCATGTCCCGTCATCTTAGGGAGGTATTTCTATACAGCCAATTCCGTACTCACCCAGGTGGTGAAACACAACTACTATGCCGGACGCTTCTCATTTTTAAAACTGAGATGCCCCTAGGAGGAGATATCAGAGGAATTTAGAATGACCTTTTAGAGTCGAATCATCCTTGTTGTTATTATTATTATTTCTTTAGTTTTTAGCTGAGTATAAGAAAATAGTTTACTCGCTTTTCTACGATGTACTGCTACAAGTGACTACGTCGAAAGAAAGAGGAAAACAAGTTAATATTGTTTTTAAATGTAATCACTTTAAGAGGAAAAAATTATTTATATCAATGTATTTTCAGAATTCAATATAAAATGCACACATGTTGATATGTGTAATATTTTCTGCTACAGAGATGACATTAAGCAATAAGAAAAAAAAATTCATTTTTTTTTCTTGATCGTTTTCATCACTACAACGAAGATATGGATACAAAAATAAAATTCATAAAATAAAATATTTTCAATAAATAATAATAAAATTTATTCGACAATATAATCAGATAATTTCATACTCCACAGCTGTACTGCAACATCCACAGTTGTAGTGAGGGTCATTGGACAACATAATAATTTTACTGCAATATTTTTTTTTAGTAAAACACGGTACTCGGAATTTTTTCCATAATATTTTTCCAAAACCAGCTAAGTCTGAAAATATATACATTCATGCTGCGTTTTGATTTCATAACTGCATTCAACAATGGAAAACCAAGAAATATCTCAAAACCTAACTTATGCTAAATAAATTTTACTACCTTTATTATGCCAAGATTTGAGTTCCCATAATTCGATTGAAAATCAATAAAAAACTTTATGAGGAATCTCAAAGTTTTCATTCCAGACGGCGGCAGACAAATTTTATTGATTTTGCTTTTAAAATAGTTTTCTGTATTTGTTGATGCTCTAGTTGGCACGTCTCTAGATTTAGGATTTCGTAGATTTTGAAAACGAGGAAAATGTTTTTTTAGTTCTGTTTAAACTGTTATTTTTAATAGTTTTCACAGTTTTTGTAATAGTTATGTAATGGTATAATTCTCGTTATTTTATTCTAATGAAAAAATATGTTGGAGGTATTTGTTTTTGATAAAAATGTTTCCTTTAAATCTACAGAAATCATTAATTATTCTTCATAAAGTTTTTTTAATAATGATTCAAATATCAGCAACAGGATTTTGGAAAGAAAACCCATTTTCAAAATAACTATGTATAAATTTGGAATTTGCTGTGTTGAAGCATTTAAATGATTTTTAAATAAAATAAGCATTGAAATCAAGAATATAATTTTTCTATATTTTATTAGCATATATATCTTCATGCAATGCACCAGATAGAATTACGGAGTCAACAACTTCTTTGAAAACATAACTATATAGACAAATTCTGATTATGTAAATTTTATAAAATATTAAAAAGTTTTCAGAACTTAATATTTGTAAGATGTCATCTGGTGTTTACGAAATCAAATGTCTAAAGCTTTTCAATCTATGATGTGTTTTTAGATTTTCCAAGGACTGAAACCATTCAATTTCTAAATTGCAAAATGCTTTTTGATGTTTTTATCATTGGTTATTAAAGACTTTTGAAATTTAAATGCTTTTAAATTGTCTTTAAATGCGTTTAAATCTTTTGTAATATTTTAATGTTTAAAAGTTTTCTAATATTGAATATGTGTACTTTTTAAATTTTTCTCCATTTTAACTACTTTTAGTGTTGAACGGAATAACTTCTTAATTTTTAGTATGTTTTCCTAAATGTTTTTGCATTGACTGTGTATATACTTTAGGCACCTAATATGTTTTAAAATGTGCTCATTTAATTTATACATATTTTATTTTTATACGCGTTTATTGTTCTTAATGTAAAGCAATCTGTAATTGGAGATGTTTTTTTCTATAATATCCATTTTTAATAAAAAAATAAAAACCATTTATGATTTATATGCACTATCACTAAGTAACTAAAATACTATATTTTAAGCATAACAGATGAATCTAAAATGGAAAAGAAAGTGAATTATCGAAACTAGTTTCATTAAAAATTAAGAAAAACTAAAATGTCTTTTTATATATTTAGTACAAAATTGCTTGAAATAGATATCCTTTTATTTGTCTCTTACATAAAAAGACATTGCGTGTTTTATACATTGAGCATTAACGCGACCTGTCCTAGAGTAGCGCGTCTTCTCCGAGTTGTGGGAGCTCCTGGTTCGGGCATGGTTGTTTTCTTCCGTATTCTCTCTCTATCTGCGAGGTGTGTGAAATTCCCCCCTCCCCCTTGTCCAAAGGGAATGTGAAGGCGAATGTGTGTGTCATCTTCGTATGAGCTAGAAGTCAGACTTCTGCCCTTGGGTGTTCTGGGACCTTTGCCTCAGAAGCTACTGCACACTCGGCAAAAATCGCTGGTATTTCGTTCGCGGATTTCTAAAATGCCATAAATAACTACAACAATGCATTGAGCACATTTCTCGCATAGTATTACATTTTTATCGCGCAAGAAAATGAGAGCCATTGTTAAGTGTTAATATCCTCGTAAAAAGACAACTTTTATATTTTCAAATAATAATATCTACCTTTATATTTTAAAATAAGAATTTAAATTTTATATTCAAATATGAATAAAATTTTATGTGTTAAAATCTCAAGGTTATTGGAGGAAAATGATCGACTGATATTTTTTTAGAATTATAATCTTCAAGAACATTAAACAATTTCTATACTGAAGTAAAAGAAATGAGATATTTTAAATATAAAATTAATTTTATAAAGAAGCATATATTAGATCGGGATGACATTTATAGCTCTGAAAGGAAATGAGATACTACTTTTCCAGTGATCTTCCAAGTTCCGATTTCGAAAATGTTTTTTTTAAATAATAGTTTAAAATTGATGTTCTTTTTTTTGTTGCCACTACATCGGAAAGTAATATATGTGGTGCCTTCAAATGGGATTCATATATATTGTTTAATTTCAAATCTTATAACATTTAGTTAACAATTGCTATTTCTTCGCTGAAATGATGCATTTTTAAAATAATATAATTTTGGAAAAGAAAGAATTTTATTAAATATTTATTCACAAAGGATCATTAAAATCTATAATCTTAATGAAAGTAAATAATAATAAATAAGAGAGTAAGAATACAAAACCGAATACATAAAATAGTAACTTATTTATTTTATTAAGCTTAAAATCCTGGAACTCACACTCTTGAAATATTAATTTAATACTTTCCCGAGTAAAATCAAAGGTTAACCACTCATTAACTTAAATTAATGCATAATTTAGTTCTTCGAATCTAATCATTGAGGCAGAACCCTTTTTAACTGGAAATATTACTTTGCATTTACCAAGAAAATCCCGCGAACAACAATTCAATGTTTTTTTCCCCACCAACCAGAATTCCACAGATAGCTAGTAAATATTTAAAAGGATGCATATTCCGTTTCTTCAAATCCATTCCCATGGTTTAATCCTCCCCACCAAACAAAGCACCGTTGGAGCCCCATTATTTGAAACTAACCTAATTATTAACATTTTCTTTGCGTTTGTAATTCAATTACTCTACCTTCATTTTAATTACTATTTGGGAAAGAAGAATTCTTCCCTTCCTTCTCATTTCGCATGCGTCCTTTATACGAAAGGAAACAGTCCTTTAACTCTTCCTTGCGAGGCCGTTAATTCTACTGCTGCTGACGTTCGCTCAGAGAAACAGTTTTCCTCGGTAATTAACGACAACCGTATTCGCACCCCACCCTTTCACTGCCGATATTTATTTCTCCAAAAATCACTTTTGCCGATTCTAGACCCAACGAACACGAAACTTGGGTTTGTCGAACATATCTCTGCCTTCCTTCCTTTTGCCTTTACTTCAAATACAGGATTTTTTTTTCTATATACATATATGTATGTATATATCCCAAAAGAGAAATATGCCAAGTACGTCCAGAGACTTTTCCTTTTGGCCTCTATGAATAACAAATGAGCTAAAGAAAACGCAGATCGCGTGCTCATAAGGTTTGCTTTTACCCCCAGAAACGTCCAAAGCATGTTATTAAATCGATCGCTTTTAGTTTCTTGGTGGAAATGCGAAGAAAAGTAAAAATTTACCACCCCGTTAACATTTCCCCATTCTCAACACCAATGATCTTTTTAACCTATCTTTCTCTTTGGATATTAGTTTGTTTCTTTTCTGTCTATTAATTTATCGGCTGACGGAGTCGAAGGGAACAGCACGTAGGGGAGTAATGAGGCCCAGTTATTTGCTTTGTTTCTTCCAGTCCCCTTTTATTAGCAGGATTCTGTGAATAACATCAGGTTTCAATAGTTTTGTTCCTTGGGCTGTAAATCATGCGCACTTTATGTCATGCGTCTAACTCAGGAAAATAAAGAGAGCGCGAGTTTGCAGCAGAGTTGTGCAAAGAAAATGGGTATCGCATTTTTCCCGAGCGCAAAATCATAGCGTGCTTTGTCGCCATTTCAAAGAGCAAAGCGGAATATGTAAGATGGCGAATTATTTAAATTGAGTTCCGTATATTACTCAAAACACTGTTTCCAAGGGTATTTCTTCAAAAGAACAACCCCCAAAACGTGAAAACATGTCACAGACATAATTAAAACAATATACATTCCATACGTGGCTGCCCGAAATGGTATACTGTCCATTGTCAAAACTAGTGTTTTTTAAACAAATGTACAGATTTTCATATTCGAACATAGGGGATTATTTGTTAAAACATTTTTTAATCGTGGCATTATTAGAACTTTTATGTGAAATTCTTAATTATTCCAACAAAGAAATTGTGATAAAATTTCTGATATAGAATGGAAAAACCGATTCTATCTTTTTACATCTTAAATTTAGCACACTATCTCTAATAGGCTAGAGTTTATCCGAACATTATTTATTTTATCAAGAATATATGCTATTTAGGGAAGTTATTGATTTCATACCTTAGAATATGGGATAATCTCAAATATTCCTACAGATTAAATTCGACAAAATTTCTATCATGGAGTCGTTTCACGGTTTAAATATTTCCATTGTATATTATTTCACAATGACTTTAAGAGGGAATATTTTTAATGGTTTTTGTATCGTATTGTTTTTGATAAGATTAATTGATACAGAAATTATTTATTTCATCATGCCATTCTTCTTATTATTTTATCATAATTTTAAGTTGTCCAACAATATAAATTTGTTAATATTTTAAAATTGATAATTTTTATAATTCATGTCATTATTTTGCTAAGTTTCTTACAATTACTTTGAACGAGCTTTGACCATAACTATTTTTAACATGCTATAAACAGAGTGGTGGGCTCTCTTTTATAAGAAATAATTTATCTTAAAAATTCTTATTTCATTGGGCCGTTTTTATATTGATTATATGATATTATTAAATATTCTGAAGAAGCAAATTTGTTAAAAATTTTAAGAATTAATGAACTTTCCATGCTATTTAAGTCTTCACATTACCTACATTTCTGACAGCATTGAGGCCGCGGTGACTTACAGGTAAGATCCTTGTATTGAGGCCGCGATGCTCCATGTTTAAACACGATTGCTCAAAAGATCCATCTTGTATAAAGGGCCCGGTGCCTGTTAATTCCGATGTCATAGACCAAGTGTTCTCTCATTTGTGTGGTGCTGAAGTTTGGAGTGGAGATTGATAACTCAGATGTCGTCCTCATCATCTAAACAAAGTTCAAAATTTCGAGATTTATCCCCATATAACCCTTAATGTTGCTTTCAAATAGGATGCTAATGTTAATCAAACAAAATTTTAAAATTACTTGAAGAGGCTAATTATTGATAATGAATAGTTTTTAATTTATTATCGTAGACTGGAGACATGCCTGATTAGATCAAGATGATTAGAAAAATCGCTCAAATCACACCATAAGGCAGCGTGATATGCCTAAAGCTATATATGATCTTGTATGGTGCCTTCATATTCCCCAGGTCTTGAAAATTAAACAGGGAAATTAGACAACTGCCTTGTGTACTCATAACTTTGGAGGACCCTGTGAATTTGAAATTTTTTATAGATTTTTATGGAATTTTTTTCAAAATTTGTATTTAAATATTACAAATATATTGAAAAATGTTTTGATGCATTTTTAAAAAAATGTTTTAAATAAATTTATAAAATATTATTTAATTTCATTTATACTCTAATTATTGAATATTGAAACCATTCTCTGCATGACTCCCTGAATGAAATATCTTGTTATTTCAGTTTGTCTTAATATCTCTTATTTTAAAATTTCTTGCACAGAGATAAAATAAAAATATTTTGAGATTAAATAAAATATTATGGATTTTGAATTTGGTATTGGGAAAGTGCTCCTTCAAAACTTAATTTAGACTTCCTGCTCTTTTAGCGTGAAAGTGAAAAGATGTATCATATAAATGGATATGACAATCATCTGAAATCTGGTAACGATATTTCTACGTAATAAAAATGAAAAGGCGTGTTATATGAACGGATATGGCATTCATCAAAAAATCATCAAAAATCTGGTTCTCATGCCCCTATAAAGTGAAAGTGAAAAGGTGTATCATATGGACGGATATGGCATTCATCAGAAATTCATTAGAAATCTCGCTCTCATGCCCCTGTACAATGAAACTTAAAATGCGTATCATATGAATGTATATGACAATCATCAGGAATTCATTACACATGAATCTTGATAATCGAATCCCAAAACAGCGTCGGTCCATTCCGAAACTAAGTTTTTAATCAAGGTCATACAGATTTCTAGGAGTTACAATTACAGAAGAAAAGATTATCTATAAAAATGTGCTTTATTATAACTATACAAAGACATGGGCTCTATATGTAAAGAATATTCATAAAATTCTGAAGCATTTTTCTTCTTTTACTTTAAAAACATTCAAATGAATGAATTAAAAAAACCAGGAAAATTGCAATTAAATAATACCCATTGTTCCCTTTTCAATCTCTTGGGAAGCATACACTAGCTTTATTTGCATCTTATTCCCAAAGAGCTAATCTTGAAATTCAACAACGCATGTCTCTCGAATCCATTGTCTGAGTATCCCCCTACAAAGCACAATGAGCACAATAACACCAAAACAACAACCAGAGAAGGTGCGCCATAATTACTAAAGGAAAATAATACCGTTTTCAATATCTCCCATTCGAAACAGTCGCTCGTTACACTGCAACCGTACCCTCACTTTAAAATCTCTTTATGACGTTACATAACGAGAGAAACCGCTCAACTTTTGCTTTCCCCAGAGAATAAGGCGTATTTTAGGCGAGCATTTAAATCATGGCTGTCAATTAAGAATGGGAATTAGTTGTAATTCTGGGCCCCGGAGAATATTTGTAGTCACGTCCACTATTGCTGCCAAGGACCGACCACTTTACTACGTGGAAGTGCCGTTAAGGTATAGCTTTAATCCAGCTTAACTGTGCCCGCGAGGTTCTGCAAGCATTCTAAACAAACCGTTATTTGGAATCGTGTCAAATTCCATTTTCAGAAAGTGAATAATTAACTTTCTAACTACCGTTTCTTTTCTATTTGTCGAGACTTCTCCTTGGAGGCACTTCGCTATATGAGTAACAAGATGCAGTCAGAAATCTTTGTAGTGAATTCAAACTGAAATAGAAACTTTTCATGTCGTTGTCAAGGGTAAGAACTTTCTTTGAAAATGATTATAAGATCCATTAGGGGAGGAATTGTCTGAATTAAAAGGTTCGCCTGTCATGCATACCGATAAAGGAATTTTTAAATATTTTAATGAATCAATTCTACAATCTGCATTCTCATAAACTAATTGATTGTATATTTATTAAATCCTAAGTGGTATACAGAATTAAAATTTATAAAATTACAAGGTTAGTAAAAGCGCACTACTTACATTTTCTATAAAAACGCTATTTTGAATTGAAATATTGTTGAAAAGAGGAACCAGTTTGGTATAGAGACAAATTATTACAAAAGGTAAAAGTGTCAAATTTGGTGGGGTGGGGTTATACGTTACATGGAACTATTGCATTTTTAGATGCATAGAATTTTAGATACAAGATTCATAGAATTTATTATGATTTTTCGAGGGACTAATTCACGCTTACAGTTTTTCACAATCGTTACTTTTTCACATTTTCTCACAAGTTAAAGATTCACTCACTAATACTGATTGTATCTAAATATTCATTGATCATATATAACTTATTTATTATTTATTAGACCTTACATACTATTTTTTAGCGAAAAAAATATACGTGTTATACCTGACAATGTAGTTCTATTCTATATATATTAGTGCTTATTTTGTGTAACAGAAATTATGTATTCTGAGCTTCTTTTCTTTAGAACAAGTTTACAAATTTCAAATTTGTCCGTAAACCGAAAAGAACAGAACTATAATATTTGATGCATTACATTTTTGGTTTGATTTTTATATTAAAATGAAATACTGCACATAGGTGTGTAATGTAGAAGCTATAGTAATGATATGTTACTGATTAAGTCTTTTTTTATTGAAATGATTTTATGTAACATTTTATGTTACCCCTTTTCAAAAATATTAAATATTTTAAAAAAGAAACTTAATTTGAGTATAATTGCACTCTTGGCCAATTTTTGGTACACAAACATCTTATCCAGCCAAAAACTATAAAAATAGCAGTTTATGGGTTAATTTCCCTTTCTTTTTCCCAATTATGTTGATTGTAAAGCAGATTTTGAGAGAATTTCAATAGTATTGACCTGATATAATGTTTAGCAAAATGTTTATTGCCCTATAAAATCTGTTTTTT
>JAPMOR010107892.1:0-23638 GCA_026543865.1 Argiope aurantia | reverse complement strand
TTAAAAAAAGAATATATTCATAATATTTATTTGTAATGAACGGCTATGGTTCGAGACAAATATTGAAAAGAGAAAAATTCAAATTTTATTTCTCATATTCGAATAATTCCGATAGAAGTACTGTTGTAGTTTATTCATGAAGAAATAGAGATATATCAGTAAAAATAGTTTTGTGTATTGCACTGTGCAAAGAGTGAGTGCATTGCTGCATTATAGAATGCATTTCGTTTTATGTTCAATAAAGAGTGCCTCGTCATAAATAGATTTGCAGATGGTACAAGAAATTCGTAGAAGATGGTGTATATTCAAAAAGAAGAGTATCAGTAGACTCCCATCTAGCAAGTCAGGTAAAATTATTGAGCGTATCAAAACTGCTTTCAAACGTAACTTTAAAATGCCATTAAGCAGAGGAAACAGTGAGCTTGAAATTTCATAGCTTTCGGTGTAGTGTGTGTTTCAAAACTCTGCCTGCTACTATTCAAGATCAGCAAGACCGAACTCTAACAGCAGTTGTGTTATCACTTACGGCACTTTACAAGCCCACTGACAGTTATCTGCCAGCGATTTAAGCTGAGTGAGCATCTCTTGTTTTTTCAGTAGCGCCAATTAGAACCAAGAAAGAGTACAACTTAGCTGCTTCATGCGTTACATTCGCTTGCACAACCCCTTTTTACAGGGGGGGGGGACACATTCACTCACCTCACAGATACAACACCGAAGAATAACCATGACCGAACCGGGACACGAACCTAGGACGCCCAGATCACGGGGAAGACACGCTTCCCCTAAGCCAGGACGACGGCCTTACAGCAGTGAGTTCAATAAAGAAAAGCTTCACTTTAAATAGGCTTACAGATGCTACGAGAAGCTAATGACTTTACTTTAGAAACGAAAATGGGATCGATGTTTGTAGCATAAAAAATGAAATTCATTTTGTGTAAATTGTGAGAAACTTTGAATATTTCTCTATCAATTGATGTGCTGTTTATATGTCTATCAAATACCATTTATTAGAAATTGGCATTTTAAACTTGCTTCTTCTTTCGAATAATGCTATAAATAAATTTAGTGGTAAAAAATGCCTAATTTGGAACCAAGACTTGACTATTGGAAACAGAAGTTAATAAAGAACAGAAGTTAATAAAGTCATTTTTTTTCTAATTATATATCCAGAATTTATTTATAAAAACTATTTTGCAATAAATAAAAGGGACACATTTCCTAAAATATATATCAAAGTACCATTTTTCTTTAGTTAGCCGATTTCATGATTTCTTAGACACAATGTGTAAAAGTTTTAAAGTTGTAACTTTATTAATACAGAAGTAATTCAAATTTTGCATGCAATTTAAAATTTCAAAATAACCTTTTCTCCATGTTAGAATTTTCTTTACCAATATATTTTTAAAATTCTATGAATCTTTTTCGATTCAAGATAAGGGTTTTACTTTATCTGTTCTTATTTTACAATATGTTTTTGGTGAAGCTATAATTGAACTAAGTATTTAAACTCGTAGTGTTTTTACATACTATATATAAAATAAGGCACTGTTCAATTTTCTGCAAGTCACATAAGGAATCTATATTACCTATTTAAGTGAATTGAAAAAAAATCGAATAAACAATGTCCTCTTTGCAAAATGGAAACTGAAATTAGTCACTATAAATAAAAATGTCTGAAAGTCATGGAGGCAGAAATTCATAATAGCAGTATCTCGGCATTAGACAGTGATTCAAAATAATGAATTTGCCTTCTCATTTTAAAATAAAATATTCCAATAAAGCAGATAACTATAATTCAAACCTTTGAAATATTTTAATTCACATAAGAAAATTATGGAAGAGTATTAGAATTCAAAGTTTATCAATGATTTTAATATATATTTTGCTGTATTTTAAATTTTTTGAAAAAATAAATGGGAGAGGTGGATTTCTTTACATCATTTTGTTTTGTAGGTAAACAAATAGTTTGGAAAAATATAAGATCATTTCTTAAACTTGTAGTTTACTAATTGAAAATTAACAACTGAGACATTACTGCATTTTAAATATTTATTTAATCCAATAAGATTATAAATATTTCTGATAAAAGAACACTTTTTTCCCCATAAAAATTTTAATCCGTTGCAAAAATAGTTTTCCTGGAATACTTAATATATCAAAACAATGTGTAATAAGATTATTTATTTCGAAAGAAATGAAAAAAAAATATAGAAGTGGCTCATTATGAAGCCTTTTAATTAATCTTATACCTAGCATACAAAAAAGGCATTATAATCATCCAAAAAATCAAAATCTATATTTTGAAAAAAAAATACAGCTTTCAGATTTCCTAGAGTACGAAAAACAAATTTTTGAAATTAGGTTTGTCTGTGAACAATTTCATTTCTGAACTTCACATCTAGATATATATCAAATTCTCTGTTTAATCCATTGTAAATAAGTCTGTATATCGAGATATCCTAATATAAGTTAGCACAATAACTATATAAAAGAAGGGAGATAGATAATTAAAATTTGGCACACAGAGTTGACACATAAAGTTTAGACAAAAGTCAAATTTGGAATAAAATCCGAGAAGGTTTTGACCATCAGTCTGTCTGCACTTTCACAAGCATGAAAATGTGATAACTCAAAAACACAGTGACATAAATATGTGGAGTTTGGTATGCAATTTTCTGATTACAATTTTTATTTTGTGCTAAAGCTGGGTTTTAATCAGTCGGAAAAAAGACGTCCTAAATACACATTCGATACTCAACTGCTTGTATATGAATAGCACGTCTGCGATTAATCGTTATGATTGATTCCATGCTTAATGAACTCTTCTGTAAATATTATTCTCTTTTTGAGGCTAACAATTCGCAGAGACATTTATTAGATAATATGCTAGAAAGTTTCTTGGAGAAAAATTCCGATGATTCTTTGTTGGTTATTGTTGGAAACGATTTCTATAAGATACAAAAAAAATATTTATTGTAAATAAAAAATAAAAACAAAGTATTATTCATTGTTATTTGTTAGCTGAGAAAAATAAAAATATTAAAAAAATGACAAAAAGATGCACAGAGATGATATTACTTTTCAATTGTTTTTAAAATTCTAAATTATGCATGAAAATAGTTTATTTCTATGTTTGTCACATACGGATGCCATTTGTTTGCAGCTAGTAAGGCAGTATACGTGAAAGGGAAGTGCTATGATAGATTGCACGTATATGTATTTTGTTCATGTAATTTGCTTTAGAAGTATGTTAAATAAGAATGCAGCACTCTTCCGCTACATTCTCTAAGTTAGTTTGTCTCAAAACTATAAATACCCTAAGATATTAGTACAATGCATTTAAGAAATCGCCAGCATTCAGAATATCGAACAATATCGCTGAAATATCGTTAACAGCTGATAAAGAATCTATAACAGAAAAACGAATTGTTGGGAATTTAAATGTTGGGTTTGTTTTAATTTTGCTATTTCAGTGTTCAGGATATTAAATTTTCCCCATAATGTGAGTTAAAAAAGAACGATTGAAACGAAAAATTATTTAATCTATCAAAAAATCCCAAATCAATGTGTTAAACCTCTGTACATTAAACCAATAATCAGTTGAAATCTTGGATAGATACATTCTTTCTAAAACAGAAGTTCTGAAATTTAATTGCTAAATAAGACATTTTGAATACAAAATATATAAGAGAACCATTAGAAAAAAGAGAAATTCTCACTTTCATTTCGCTTTTCTATAGCTAAAATTGTTTCTTGCGTTTTCGGAAAGATACTGCAAAGAAAATGATCCCCGCAACAGCAGCGTTGACTTATAATCCGTTCAAATAGTTTTTCTAAGGGACCGCGAGAAGCTTTCCTTTCTGACAAAGTCAAAAATATGGAAACTGCAACCCTAATCCTTGTTTCAGAGGATTTTCTCTTATTTAAAGTCCGCTATTTTACCATATTGAGCACGTAATTGAAAGTAAATTTAAATAGAATTCGGAATGTAGAATATATATTTCAACAGTTTTCTCGCTACCATAAAAGATCAAAAAAGGAATGCAGTTATTTATGAAATATTTATGTTTTATTTATTTGAGATACATTGTATTATTGGAAAATTTAGTAAACAAGTTGAAAGATGATATGAGAAAAAATTGTTTTGGAAAATAATATTGTTTAGAGTGTACCAGATATGTGACTATCTTGTATTCAATTCAAATAATCAACTATTAGCATTTTGTTTCCAGCCAGTTAAGATATTTGGCAATATTTCGACAGTTTTACAAGTAGTGAAATTCGAAACAATATTAACATATTAATCATTTGGATAGAAACATATTAATCGTCTAACATATTAACATATTAATATGTTATATTAATCATTTGGCTAGAAATTGGGTAATGTTGTTTAGAAAGGAAGACTAAAATAAAGAATTGAATCGAAATCTTTATTTCATTTGAAATGCATGAGTTCTTTGCACTTTCAATTTTCCAAGCTATAGACAAAAAATAAACTTGAAGTAAATATATATTTCACTATAAGAAACCATTATAGATAATTAATATAGTGTCATTTTATAATGATTAATTAATATAGTGTCATTTTATAATGATTAATTAATATAGTGTCATTTTATAATGATTAATTAATATAGTGTACCAACACTCAGTACAGAGTAGATAAGGCTTCTGACCACTATTTAGCACAACATTGTGAAAAGGAAAATTATATTTTGGTGAAATGTACCCAACGAAAATGAATAAGAACTATGAAATTTTAATTATATTAAATTTTAAAAAGTTTTCATGAAAATTATAAAAACCTTTATCGTAGCGATCACCCATTTCCCATGAAAAAGCTAAAACCTAAATTTGATAGTTCTCAGGCCGAAGATCTTCTTTGCATACATTTCTCCGTCATATTTCGCACAAGTTATAGAATGCATACCAGCGTAAAAACGTTATCAAATTAAACTGTTGCTCAGACTTTTATCTCTTTAGTTAGGAAACAATAATTGATTTTTAGAGTCAAGTACAACAGTGAACAAGAAATAATGATTTTAAAGAATAGGATAGGAGAAACTCGGACAAAAATTCAATTTTGCGAAATTATAACATATTCTAAGTAATCAATACATAATTTATTTATAAAAAAATGAATATAAAATGCATATTCATTCCTTTAGATATTTATTTTAGAAATAGTGAAGACAGAAAATAGTATTATCTGAATTCTTTCGTTTCTCGAATTCGTATATTATATTATCTATTGAAAAGGGAATGGAATAGTTTCACATTTTACATTCCATGACAAATACATCGCATACTTGCCTTCTTCAAAATATTTGGATAAAGTATTATTCATATTTCTTCAGAAATCTGAAATAAGAAGGCTTTCTTAAGGTATACACTACATCAGATTTTAAACTATAAATTGTTTCTCTAAAATTCAAAAAAAAAATCTTTAAGTAATATTCGAATGTTAGAACTATTAATATTTTTAGCAAGGTGTTCCAAAACTCTGAATGTAATTAGCATATTAGAGTATCTAAGAAAAATATTTGCTTAAAGCATTATTTGCAGTAATTCTCTCCTTTTTACGAAATTCTGTTTTATTTTGTCTCTAAGAAATAATAAAAACAATGCGTTTTCTTTGGATCTCTGTAAGTTCGTGAATATGTCTGTTTGCGCAATGCAATTTTGATTTTCTCAACTAACTAATGACATGCGGGTCTAATTGTTCATGAAATTACTGGACGGTGAGAATGTGAGAATAAAAGTTTTTTTTTGTATTTTAAACAGAACTTTTAATAATTAACAATACAGCCTGATTTTTGAGTTATTCTCTCATAATTTTCATAAAGTATTATAGTAGAAATATAATTGTTACAATCGTCAAAATAAATGCAGATTTTTTTTTAAGAATTTATTAAGATATCGAGTGCATAACTTGCATATTATTCACATTTTGTTTCGTTTATTGATACCGTCATATTTATTTCAACAAATAATTAATGATATGCTTTTCTTCTTTTTCGATGATTTTTTTTCCTAAACTAAATTCTTTTTTTTCATAATATGAGAGTAAAAAAAAAAAGTAATATTTTATTTTTTGTATGAATTTTTAACCGAAACGTATATTTCAGGAATTATATCTGGTAAGTCGGATATTCTTTCATGATTTTTACCAAGATTTAATACAACGAACATGCTACTTCTTACAAATTATTCGTTCATTTCAATGTTAAGCCGCGGTGGCAAGGTCTCGTCTTCGGTACCCAAGGGTTCCAGGTTCGTGACCCGATTCCTCCAGAGAACGTTCGTGGTGGATGGTCTTGTGCTCATTAGATCTGTCGGGGCCAAATATCCTCCAACTGGTATGGTGTGGAAGTTTGGAGAGGGGGTGCCAACTCAGGTTTAGTCCTCGTCATCTGACCGTGGTTCAAAATTACAAGATCCTTCCCAAAATAACCCTATTGTTGCTTTAAAACGGAATGTTAATATAACTAAATATCATTTAAATGTTCGAATTTACACTATATTTTTCATAAGAAATAAGGAGGCGAAATTAGCTCTGACAGTGTGCAATTAGATGCTTGATTAAATATTTAATTCCATCACATTACCTCATTTTATGACATACATAGTGGCCATAAAGGAGCGTTCCCTTTTAAAGGCATTTGGACCTAATCTTTAGTCCCAGACTTAGTAGCAATATGTTAGTTACCGATTCTTTGATTGAGTCTCTTGAAGGCTTTTATTTTCCGAAGTAAAAATGCCAAGACGTTTTTATTTCGGGGTAAAATTATATAACCAGAAGAATTTATTCCAAGAAATAAATGGTTGGTTGGTTAATTGATGGAGTTTATTGGGGCAAGAACCATTTTTGATTAAATTGCGCCAAACATACGGTAACCAAGAAATCAATACTTTCTCAATAAGCGATAAATATAATAATTCTCTTTGTCCTTTTCTATACCTGAAATTGTAATCTCCCTATCTACCACACATAATTGTATAAATTAGGACATATGAATAATCGAGAATTGCATACACATATAATTACGGACTTGATATGTATTTATAAAATCTAAATTGATCTCGGTTTTCCAAAAAATTTTTTACACATTTTAACAGTTTAGAATTAAGTATGAAGCATATAGTTGGGAGTGATTGGTGATGATACACTGGTGTGCAAATCTTAAGCAACACGTATGTTTTTTTGCCATAACTTCACGAGAAATCATCTGACAGACATGAAATTCAGAAATGAGATACAGCATTTTGTTCTGAAAGAATGACGAAAGCATAGTTGCGCAGAAATGAATACAATGCATACCTTATGGAATCAAACAAAAAAAGGCTTTATTGAACTCATACTATCGTTACACATGATTGTCTGTCCAAGAGGGAGAACAGCAAGCAGATGTTCCTTAGTATGGGATATGCCCTCCCCTTACTGCAATGGTCGCTTCGCACCGTCTCCCCATACTCAGCACCAGAATGTCCAACAGTTCTTGAGATAAGAGTGCCCATTTCTCAATCAGCATCTGTTTAAGTTGTCGGGTGTTCCCAGGAGGATGTAATCGTGCCGTAAGGCGTCTCCCCAAAGCCTCCCACACATGTTCTATCGGATTTAAATCAGGGGAGCACGCCGGCCAATCCATTCGAGTGATATCTTCACTTTCCAGGAGCTCCTCAACAGCATGAGTCCTGTGTAGCCCTGCATTGTCATCCATAAAAACGAAGTCTGATCCAATGGCATCTCGGAACAGACGCACATGGGGAAGGATCACCTCCTGACAATAGCGATCTCCAGTTACAGAACCTCTGTCGAAAACGTGGAGCTCAGTACGCCCGTTCATCATAATGCCTCCCCAGACGGCAACTCCAGGACCACTGAAACGGTCTCTTTCCGTGATGTTACTGGGATGAAACCGTGTCCCGACCTCTCTCCAAATCAACTGGCGTTGGGAATCGCTTGTATGCCGAGAGTGATTATTGAATCCAACAAATTAAAAAAAAATCATATGTTCTGCTGTATGTGGTTTTGACATAATTGAGATATTTCAGATTTTGTCCTTTCAGCGATGGGTATTCCCACCATTCAGAGTGAAAAGACAGCATTGGGAAATGACCTTATGTTCCGAGTTTTGGACATGTTTTGTGTTTGGGATACGTTCTGCGTAGGTTCTACGTTCAGTCAGCTTGTTCTATGTTTCTGGAAATATACAGCGCAATATAATGAATTACAATTCAAATGGAATCGAATTTGTTAAACATTTAACACATATAATATAAAGACAACTCGCCAAATATTATACGTCTTGCTAATGCGTTTTAGTTACTCTGTTCACAAACAGACATACGGACAGAAAAACACTAGCATATGCCAGAAATTAGTTTTTAGAACTCAAGGAGAAAGAGATGGTTAGATTCTTTAACATCTCAATTTGGACTTTTCGAAGAATACAGAACTTTCTTTTGTCAAAGTCCACATATGCGAAAATAAAAAAGATGAGGACAAATTCCTTCTTTAATAAGTTCTTCCTCCTTCTAAGAAATTCAAGAAAAAATATTTTATAATCTTTTACACTCTTTATATTATCAATCCAATAAATCAGTTTTATTTTAAGGCAAATTTTGTTTAATATGAACAGGATATACATTCATATCAGGGCCATAAAGCTAATTTGTAAACCTTTAGTATGACACAGATCTGTTAAAATGGTCTGAATGGAAAATGTTTATATTTTATTTAACTTGATTCAATACATGCTCTAATAAATAACGAATTTTTGATTTTACATTAAGCTTCTGCTGTGGAAATTACGTTTAACAAAATGTTCTTGAAACACTAATATTTTAAATAAAAAGAGTTAATTTCCAATCAACTAAATCAATCACTTAAACTGACTGATTTATGAAAATTTGAATATCACTATACAATAAAAAATGGATAATTTTAGATTTTCCATCGATCGTTTCAAAGAAAATATGCCAATTTACGCGCAGGTTTCTCAAGATTAATTGGCCTAAGTTTATGAAAATGTTGAGTTTTTCTAAATTTTAAACATTTAAAACTTTATAAATAAGTCTTAATTGATCGTGGAAAATAGAAACATACATTCATTTATTTATTTAAAATTTGGTGTGTCCAGAATATTTCTCATAATATGAATCCTTTTGAAAGCAAAACTAAAAACTGAATTTTATGCTGAATCTGAGAAGTTTTTGTTGAATTATTCTTTGAGATATTACATAAATTATGAAAAATATTTTGTAGTTCACATAAGACTTAAATACCGAGCGATTCTATTTTGCAATAGTCATATTCAAGAATAATAATAATAAATAAATAACAATAAAGATGATAAATAAAATAAAACGCTTGGTTTTATTAAAAAAATATCCTTATATTAATTGCAATTTCATCATTTCCACTTTAAATTAAAGTTGAAGTTTTACCGGAAATGACAACAAATTAGCAAAATATATATAGTAAATTGAACGAAACGATCTAAATAACAGTATAATTTTGGTATGACTATCAAAATTTGAAGATTAAAAATGTTTTGTTTGAGAATCTGTTAAGAGACCAGTTACTTAAATTATTTAATTGAAAATTGTACCGAGTGGTAATACTGGCGAACCGGCTGGTAGCCAAAGGCGGCTAGTATTAATATTCAATCAATTAAGATTCAAATTTCAATTCCATTAAATTTGTTTCGAAGCGTTTCTTCCCAGGTATTTATACAATTTCCCAGATAAAAACTGATTCATTTTTTTAAATTTTTTTTTTAGTATAAAGCTCATAAGCTCATCCTTGATTCTTTTAGTGAATGCAAAAATAAAATAACGCGAAACATTACTAAAACATTAAATTTGTCAGACAAAAAATCATTCACACTCTATTATTACAGAAAATAGTTGGCCTTATTTTAGTTAAATCGAATAAAAATACATCAAAATGGAATTTTCTAATCAAATCATATCCCAACAGACAATAGTTTTGTGCACAATAAAGAAGGAGTTTTACTTTTCTTTTAAATTATTATTACTTCGAGATCAAAAAATAAGTGAAAGAATTAACAAAAAAGATCGCTTGATCAAAAGTTCAGCATGACGTATTTTTTCTATGAGTTTGCTGACTCAAAAGCGGGAGGACGAATTCATATAAAATGTTTCTTTTTATAAAATTGTTTAGAAGTAGTGGAATTATTTTGAGCTATTATAAAATTAGAAAAGATCATTCAGAAGATCATTAAAGAATTGCCAAGGTTTCAATATCAACTGTAAAACAATTTGAATAATGAAATAACATATACAGTTAATAGGAAACTACAATATAATTCAATAATTATTTTATAATAACAGTATGCTTCAATTTTGAAGCAGTCGGAAAATGAAGCAATTCTTGTTGCAATGTTTTTCTTGTACTCAAACATGTGACATGTAAATGAATGTAGAGTTAATTTAAGTTTAGTTAATATGAAAGTTATCATTTTATTTGAATAATGGATTCCAAAGCTTTTTTCGAATCATCACAAAAATGTGTTTAAAAAATCCCCTGAATTCCTTGTCAAATCTAACTATTTTATGAATATTTAATGCTTAGACTTAAATTTCTTTATTTCAATAAAATCAACATGTTTCTGATATGTTTTTCCACAAAGTAAATGTAAATTTAATTAGTTTATTTTTTAAAAATTCTATTGATCGTAAAAGAACAATATTTCCATCCGAAGCTCAAAAATTAACTTTTCGTATAATATATTCCAAATTTAATGTCTAAGCTATTTTCAAAATGTAATGCTCACAACATAATCAACAATATTTATCTCAAACAGCAAAAAATCTTTAACAATATGCTCAAGTTGCAAATTTATATATATACATATATATTTGTTTCAAATACATTTTTTGTTTCCTGTCCAAAATTTAACAAAGGGGAAATCCGTTTTGTTTATATTTGTGCAAGAAATAAAAGATCCTTTGATGGATTGTGACTCAGACTTTAAGAAAGACAATTGAACTAGGCAACTGATCTCGTAGAAGCACTCTAGAGATATAAGCATTATAAACAAGGAAGTTTTTAAAATTTTCCGAACATCAATTTGAATGAAGAAAAAAATACTTTCTCTTGAGAATAATGTAACATGAATACATTTATCCTAGAAGTATCAAAAAAGCAATGCGTAGAGATACTAGTAGAAAATTTGAAGTATAAATTATATTTAATAGAGTTGAAAATATTTTATTGTTAATATGAAATGTTTCCTATATAACAAATATGACACTATGAAACAAGATATTTAAAGCACGTAAAAGAGTAAATTTTTATGAAATATTGTCTCAGCTGCTTCAAATACTACTTTTGGATCCAAAGTCTCTTGCAGAAGCAAATAATAAAATAATAAAAGTGGAATTCAATATATTATTTTGCATAATGTCATATAATTTATAGAAAGTAGGATTTTTTTCTTTTGCAGAGCTTCTGTTGCGGAAACAGAATAATTAATGAAGCAATTAAAGCAGGAAATAGCTTTTAATGGTTTAAAAGTAGTATGAAAATCTACAAACTTTTCTACTCTAGTAATAAATATCTAAACTAGCATATAACCCGATACTATTCCTTTGACGTGAAAATATGATTTCGCTTTGAATAATTATTGAGAGTCTTTTCAAACTGGCACCTGGTAACTAAACAAAGTCTTGGCAGAAAATAAGAGTTCGATTTTTAAAAAATTATTTGATTCAATGCTTTCTTTTCCTTTAATAATCCAGGTTGTTCAAAAATAATTGGCGAATTTCAAAAATGAAAAACGATAAAAAAGGAATGGGAAACAATGTTGATGTATGATTTCTTTCATTCTACTTGATCAAATTTTCGACAATGAAGCGCTAAAGTTTTAAAAATGCCTTAATACATTATAATCAGAAAAATTCTATGACATACTGCAGTAACAATGCAGAAGGTGTTGAAAATATTACATGTCATTCTGTACTCTATTACACTTCTGCCTTTCTCATAAATTATCCAGAAATTGGAAAAGTAATTATAAAAATTGTTGAATTACTTGAAAACACTGAAATCTTATGTTGGAATTCTACGACATAGAAATTTAAATTCTTGAGGAATAACGAATTTTCTGAGAGACATAGGACTAAAAATAATTTTAATACATGAAATATTAGGAAATTTTAATGGACAGGAAACACGAGTAAATGATTTTTCTAAAAGGTTATCCTGTAAACCACCTTTTATTCTCCGTACTCTATTTCAGGTTTAAACTTGGAATTTGGAGGTTTTTTTTAAAAAATTTATTGGCACAAGAGCCATGGTGTTGACTATGTTGCGCCAAACTGTATTTTTTTTATCATGATTAAAATGTAAAAGTTTAGCTTTAAAAACAATGTGAAAACTTTTGAAAAAGATGAACATAAATATGTGGATCGGCTTAGAAAATTTTGCCGAATTTATTAAAAAATTTTACTTTTCATCGGATTAAATATGTTGCTTGAACTTGTTCACTAACTTTCATTTTTACAACTGGCAGCATCGTTTTATATGCAAGACTCAGCTCAGTGCTACTGCCAAGAAAGCGTGAGATAACTCGTTCTCGGATATTTTGAAAAGACTAGATAACTGCAATATTGTGTGTATGTGTAATGGTTGACATTCAATAATTCCAGCTGATTATCTATGAATGTGACTAAGCGATAACTGAGAAGGGAAATGTGAAGCGAAGAGCGTTTTCTAATCCTTGAGGGGGAAAATGATGATCTGTCAGCATTTCGTCTTTTGTTGATAATAGGAATGAAAAACTCCAATATGAACAGTCAACCCTTAGATTAAACAAATGCGTTGGCCGGCGACATAACTTGGATATTTCAAATGAATTCATGATTAGTTGTGCTAAAGAAAACTGTTTGAGACACTGAAATCTACTACGGATACAAGAATATCATGAGAAAAGAACTCCAATAACATGGTTTGGTTTGGTTTAGTTATATTAACGTCCCGTTTGAAGCAACACTTGGACTATTTTGGGACGGACCTCGTAATTTTGAACCGCGGTCAGATGACGAGGACGACACCTAAGCTGGCACCAACTCTCCACACCACACCAGCGGGAGGACGTTTGGTCAGGACGGATTTAACGTGCAACATACCCACTTACACGACGGTTCTTCGGTGGAATCGGGTCCCGAACCTGAAACCCTCCGGTTCCGAAGCCGAGACCTTACCACCAGGCCACCGCGGCCTCCAATAACATGGAAACTGGTAAAGATACTGGAAAAAAGACTATGATACGTTCATGGATGATATAGGCCGATTTATTTTCAATAACTTACATAAATCACACATCTGTACTCATGTTGCCAATATTTTAAATACCATCGATATTTTAGCCATATACATATTTGAGAATAAAGAGTAATTTATGAAATGACCATTTAATGTAAAAATAGGCGGATAGAATTTAGTTATCTTGATGCCAGAGAATAACCATAGTGAGAAACATTTAGTTCATAAAATAAAGTTTATTTTTTCTGTGAAGCTTCATCAATAAGGAAATGGCACGATTGGAAACATGGTAATCTCCCTTTTGCTAGGTCAGTATCACTGCATCTGTTGACAGAAATATATTTAATCATTTCCTATAAAGAAATATTTTTTTTCCGATTTTAAAGAATTAGCACATCACATTCTATATAAATTTGCAATATTTCAAATTCGTAGAGTACTTCACCCTGCAAGAAATTTCGTAGCTAAAAGCAATGAGCATTGTTCAAGACCATAACACTTTGTAGCTGCTAGTGGGGGATATTTTGAAAATATCGTATTATACATAATCATGTTTTTATCATTTGCTTCTGAATATTGCTAATTTTATCCAAATTAGCTGAATATCTATTATCCTAAGCACAATGTAGTAAGCTTTGTAATTTTAATTTATATTAGTTATTAATTTATTTTTAAAAAATTATTTTTGAGCGCAATAAACAAAGTGCAGGTACAAAAATAAATCCCAATTCTCTACTACATTTTTCTTTTAATTTTAAATTATTACACCATCATATTTCACCCACATTATTGACTGTACATTTTCTTCTTAGGGAAACAGATTTCACGTAATTGTATTCAGACTTAAAACTACGAACGTTATAGATCCGAGGCAAAATGGTGTGGTAATTACACATTTGATCGATATATAAATGTTAATTTAAACATTTAGATGGGTATGGTTTGATGGGAAAAATAACATATGGGTTTGATGGTCAAATTAAAAAGCTCGTCAAAGTTCAAAGAAAACTCGTAACGTAGCATGAACATTCTATGCCACTCCTACCGAATCGAGAACTTGCCGTTTGAAATTTTTTCAGAGTTTTAATCAATCTGATAATGGAAACAAAATTGAGAGTCAATGTTTATCTTTTGTGTAAACTCGACTAAATCCGACGGAGTCTATTGATTCTTTAATGGAAGCTGTTTCATAAGCGATAGAGCATCCTTCATTCCAGATTAAATGAATTGTGCTATATCCCATTACTTGTAAGATCTAAATAATCCATGCATAGATGTTCACACTATTGTTAGTTAAAAAAATGTGAAGACTTGATGAACAATTTTCTTCCTTTATAGAATTTTTGATAAAAGCTAAAAAAAAATGCTCAAATATTGAATTTTTTATAGATATTTCATATTATAAACTATTTTAGGTTTTATATAAGTATCAAATTTTGTTTGATTAAAATCAGCAAATTTGCAGTAAAAACTACAATCCCAATTTCATCCTTTAGCTCAAATAATTTTTTAGTTGCGTCTTTTTACAGATAAAATTCCAAGAATTTTTTTTCTGTTTTAAAGAAATCTGCAACGCAGAGATTTGTCAAAATCTCGAATTGTAATTATGTTTACGATTATAATATTTTTGAATAGGAGAAAATATTAACTCGTACTTTATCGATCTAAAACAATTTATCATAATAAAACGGTAGTTAATTGATTTAAATTTACTTAGGCAAATGACCTGCGCTTCCTTAATTTATATTTCCTTAGATATTAGTTCCCAATGTTGATTATTCTGACGGGAATTAATTTAATGTTAATTTAATATTTATGAGAGAGATTCACGTACCGTTTATTTTTATTTTATTTCAGTTTAAGAAGCTTCATCATACAAAACTTGAAATATTTTAAAATTCTAGGAAATTATGCCATATGAGCAGCAGATGCTTTTATAAATAAAAATAGTGATTTCCTAAAAATTGAAAACAGTAATTCGGGATAAAATTTTATTTGAAAGTTTAATTTACAATAATACATTTATAAAATTAGATCAATAAAGGAAACACGTTTGTAATGATTCTGCACAGAATAAGATTTAACAAACATTTTTTTGGAATTGTACCAAAATTACTTTTTTTAAAAATTAGTATTTAAAAAATATATATAAATATTACAGAATTTAAGTGCAGTTTTAATAATGACACTAGTAAACAATAAAATATCAATCAAAATAATTAACCAAACAAAATTTAAAATATTGAAATAAGGTATTATTAATAAATACCAGAAAAGGAAAAAAATTAATTGCAGAATTCCATCCTTGGTAAAATGTACTATGCTAATTTAATTAAATTTAACGAAACACTTGATAAGCTACATATTCAGAAATTGAATTTCTGAACATTTTTTTTCATTTCATTTCGTTTTAATCTATAATTCCTTATAAGAAATAAGTAATCTTGGAATCATTTTCAAAAAATTTAATACAAAAATAAATTGATACTAAATTCTAAATACAATTAAATTGATTACTTAATAATTTAGTATTAAAATAGTATATGGTCATCCAGAACAAGAGTTAATGAAATTGAAATAATTCAAATGTATTTTAGGAATAGAAAAAAAAATCAATGTTAACTTTGCAAGAATGAAACAAATACTTTTCAATACTTTTCATAAATACAGTATATTCAAGGAAGAAATAATCAGAAAACTTGATTTTACAACTTTACGCAAATATTAAAAGTTCCCAAACATTTATATAGAGAACATATAAAAATGCATTAACAAATTATATATCTGCGAATTAATATGTAATATTAAATTCAAAGTAGTATTGTTAAAGGAAGTTTTTTTAACATGAAATTTTGTTTAGAATGAACATTTTATATTTTTTTTTATTTAGTAAGAATAAGTTACTCTAAATTTTATAATTCCGTTTAAAATTTACTGAATTCTAGAAGGAGCCTATTATTAAGATTATTAAAATTTAAAAGAAGTAAATAACAAATGAAATATAAAAATATGCGTCTGTACTATTGCCATTTTTCGCATTCAAAATTTTATTAGAAATGAAATGGCATTTTATTCCTCAAAAGCTATCAATCATTTTAATTTCTATTACTTTCAGTTCTATAAAAACATTTCAAAATTATATTGATCATCATGTTGATCAGGCTTAATGATGTATATTTTATTTTATTTAAGGTAATATCCGATTGGCTGGCCGGCCGAGCCAATCGGATTTCTACGCGAAATTCAATTCACAAGACGGGAATCGAATGAATTCCCTTTCATTTAATAATTATTTTTTATAAATACAATAGTATTGAAATATTAAATACTGTATAAAGTTTGCATTCAAAAATTAAATATATAAAAAATAAAGCATTTTTTTTTCTGAAAAAATATATATTTTTACTGAATGCAAAGAAATGGCAAAATATTTTGATTTTAAACTACTTGCAGAGATGGGAAAAGTTTTAGTAAATTTTTAAAAATTAAAATTTACAATCAAAAATATATCTTTGAACATATATATTGAAATTGTATCATAACTATAAGCCCTTGCTGCAAGGCATTTATATCTTTAACTTGCAGCAAAAATTCTAGATATGCTAAAACATCTTAAAATTTCAAGAAACAAAATATCTCTAAGTTATTTTTATCACAAAGTTTTTGAATGGTTATATCCATATCTTAAACATTCATGTTAACAATCCATTGCTTAATTATGCGTGCGATTAACAATCAAAATAAATTCATAACATCCAGCTCAATTTGTATAAACTTACAAATATAAAAATAATTATGCACAACAAAATATTTTAACGAGATTGCTGTTAAACTTGTTAATGCAATAAATTTTGTTCCATATTCATTGTAAACTAAGATACTCAGTTTTATAGTCACAGGCTTAGCCTTGACAATGTTTATAGGATAAACACAATTTTGTTTTCGTCTCGACCATTAAGTATATGCATTAAAACTGAAATTTAAGATACAAACGTCAGTCTAACTAATGGAAACAAAACAAGAGCTTCAGACATGACGTATTTTAAAACATTTCATATATATGTGCAAAAACATGTGAAAGTGTTGAAATAAATGTGAAAATGCACAGTTGAAGCGCATAATGATGCAAAGATAGAACATTTTTACTACAGGAACTTGTACCATTTTATTGAATATTAACTATGGAGAACTTTTCGCAAATACTTATAAATTAGCTTATAAGTTCAAAATATTTTTTTAAACTTTAAAGTTCTAAATGAAAAGCTTCCAAGAACTTGACTTCACAGTGGATGGAGATTGAAAAATCTTGAGACTGAATCGTTTTCATAGCAGAAAAATACGTTCTCATATTGTTAACACAAAGTTTTATATATATTTATACTTAGGTGAAAGGGTCATTTAAAAAACATTTCAAGAAAAACAAGACTACTAAAAATTTAATTAGTTCTTGATTCATGCCATTGTTCGTGATACATTTAAATTTTTGATGTACAAATAAATTTTCAGAAGATACTCATTATTATACTGAATTACATAGAGATAAATTGTTTTATTCCGAACTATTTTCAATGGGCTTGAGATTAAGAAAATAAATGATTAAAAGGGTTTTATTATAGTATTATGTTTTTGTAGTTATAATTCTAGTCAGCTGCTTTCGTTATTCCAGCAACCATATCTAAGGAAAAGGGTTAAATAATATTATCAGAAAAATATTTCATGATGCACAAATATGTAAATACATATTTATAAACATGTACAATACAAATAATATATGAAACTTTAAACTGACTTATTTTTGAAATTATTTTATCCACTACTGGTAAGAAAATTGATAACAGAAACAACTATGGAATGAAGGCTTAAGCAAAATCTTGATCTACGAGATTTTAAAGTATTAATATTTCTCAAAACGGAACAATATAGATACTTCAATAAAAATATTATCTTCATGAACTTAAAATGTATTTCAATGTTTGTCAAAAGTAATATTACAATTTTAACGATAAAATTTTGAATGAACATTATATCTAATCTTGAAAACGATTTGTTCTTTGAAATGCTAAATACGCATGTTGAATTTTTAAATATTTGTAAATATTTGGTTTCCAAAAAGGACTAAATTCTTCAAGTAGATGTTATGATGCACTGGAGAAATTTAGAAAATTATACTGCTAGAAATTCAGAAAGATACTGAAATTTCAACATCAATAGTCTTTCAAATGAGACCATAATATTTTAACTGGTAACTTCCATAAAAAGAATTTTAATTATAGGCAACATCTCAGTTCAACTTGGGAAAGGTTTTACGATAATTTATATCATTAAAATGATTGCTTCTTATGTGATCACACTGCTGTTTTCCAATATATTTCACACTTGGTATGATGCCCAGTGACACATTTAGACTTGAAGCCTTAATTTATACACGAGGCTCTTTATAAGTCAATTTCTGATGTATATTAAATTCTTACATTTCAATTCTTTTTCGCTCTATAATCTTTCAGAATTCCTGGACATTCTAAGTTACAGCTTATGTGTCAATCTGTCATTCATATTGTCACAAGATTCCAGAATTCTCAGTGTTAAGGTGATTTTTTTTTGTTACTTGCCTTTCTAATCCTTGGGCTGAAAGTAGGTGAAGATTAGAAAGAGTTCGATGATAGTCCAAGGAAATTCCTGACAATCTTTAAAAAGTTCCATTTAAATACCATGTCTTCCTACATAAAGCTGAGATGTCACGAGTCATACAGATATGCATACTAACATTCCAGACTTGATAGTTCTGAAAACGAAAAAAAAAAAAAACCTTAATACATCACATAGAATAAGAATGATAATGAAATACCGTAATATATTATTTAATTAAAAATGATTATGGGCAATATAAATCGATAGCAGGGATTTTCCGCTGTAAATTTCATATATTCTATATTAAAGAGGTCCTCTCTTTCACTGCGTAAGAATTACGGACACACGTCAAGGCCACGAGTATTCAGATTTGCATTTAATGCATTATAAAGAAAACCAAATATGTACTTTGGAAACTATTTTCTACCAGCTGAAACAAAAAATTTGATGAAAAACTGCAATTATAGTAGAAATATCGCATACCGAATTTCGATTATCTGAATCACTGCGTTCTGACATCACGTTTAACATGTATGCGTATATACAGACCAACAGAAGATCACACAATTGATGAATCTGCTTGAAAAGTTTACCTGAATCTGCAAGTTAGGTGCTAAACAATCAAATAGTATCTTTTTACCTAGTTTTATCACTTATTTTCAAATTGAAAACTTTTCTGAACAGATTGGTTCAACAGATTTAATTTATTGTTCAAATATTGTGTTAAGACCAATTCTCATCTATTCTGACTGAAAGCATTTGGTTAGTGATAACAACAGATGCAATTCCAAAAGCATGCGTTTTGAACTCGGGAATTGTCTGAAAAGTTCAAATTAGTCAACTTTTCAAGGTCAAAGCTCACTTGAGAATTTTTAATTAGAAATGTGCTGCAATTTCGCTAATTATTAACACAAAGAATTCGTTTTTCACCATTATACTTTTTTCTAAAATCTAATTAAATATATTAGTCGTAACAAACATTTCATTAAAAATAAATTACCTTCAAACATTACACAAGGGAATTCCCTCCTCTTAGAAATAATTTTATCGTGTAAAATCCTTAAACTCGCTATAATCACGGCATTTCTGATTGGCGTAAGCATTCATTCAATTTAATTAAATAATGTCAACTTAAAAAATATCAAAAAGCAATAAATATTTAAAAATATATCAAAGTTTTGAAACTGAATTGTTATAAACTGAAAATTCTTGTTCTTACTCAGTCGGATGACAGTTATTAAAGTCTTGACATTGAGTATTTACAATCGTACAAATTTGTACACGGTTATATAAATGAAAGGTATTACGATAAAAAAGTGCTTAAAGACTAATTGTTATAATGTTTATTAAAATTATTTTAAACTCTATTAAATTTTACTAAAGTTTTTAATCCGAAAGTTATATATAGCTTAAAAAGAAATTTTTATGACAATACATTTAGAAGTTACATAAAGAAGACATTAGCATTTCGATAAAATTTTAATTAAAAAGCTATTGGAAATTTAAAAAAACCCTTTCAAACTGAGGATCTGTTACTCAAAAGCGAAATAATTACCAACTTTGTTAAAGATAGAATAAACGGTTGCCTGCAAAGAGTTAAATAATTTTTGGATCACTCATGACCTAATAAAAATATAGGTAATATGTCAACTTATAATTATGCTTTAGAAATAAGTATCCAAATCATGCATGTTACCAACATTATTGATAAAGTCGGTCAACCGAAAAATAAAGTCTTGTCTAGATTCAGGAATTATTTGGCAGACGATCATTTCTTTATATGAGTTTATATAGAATTGTTTCACAAAAATATTTTCTTTCTGATATTTCATTAAAGTAGCTTATTAATAGGTTCATTTTGGGTAACTGTTCAGTTTTTGAACACATTGAAGAAAACTGTCTTCATTTTTTCTAGTTGTGGCGTAAGATCATCATGGTCTTTCTTTGTTTAGGTAATGACTACATTTAGTGGAGGATTTATTCATTTCTGCTTGCACACTGGTTGCATATGGACCTCTTGAGATGTTTTAGCTGTGAGATTGTCTTCCCTTTTCTTCCAAATGAAGCATCTGTAGTCAGTAAGATATGGAAAAAATAAATACATTTGCATTTATTCAGAATAGAAGTGAAGCCATTAAGGATCAGAATACATCCATAATTTAAGTCGGAAACTCCCGAATTTATCCGAGATGCAGTTTATGTAGAATGTAATCGTTAATGATATTGAATACGATAACAAGTTGCTTTAAATTGAAGATTTTATTCACCGATATCCGAAATAAAATTAATTCTCAGTAAAGAGGATCTTAGAATGTGTTTTTAATCTTAAAATAATACTATCACGTTTCTCACTACTTTTCATGCGTCTGCATGTAATTACTTAAAGCTTCATTAAATAAAAATGAATAGAATTTGATGCCAAATGAATATGCATTATAATTTTAAAAGGAATATTTTTTTACATTATTTTTATTATAATTTATACTTACCAAATTCTTGAACTAAATTTATGTACCAATTTGAAGTGTTTCTTGAACATCCAGAAGAACAAGATGTTTACTGAAGAAAATGGTGGTTTGACGTTATCCAAAACAATTTTATCAATAAAGAAATAAACCACACATGCGAATTCTGGTCTTATCATCGATTATTGAGTTGACTGATAAGCTCGATTCTTGATTTATCTGGTACTATATTCATCTAAATGAGCAAAATTATAGAAAGTGTCCAATCCTTGCTTCTTATTAAAAAATCTTCATATAGAATATTTATAGAAATTTGCTTCCAACAATTTAGAAATTAGAATCCATCAATATAGAACTAGAAATATAAAAATAGAACTTTTCATGCAGGACACAAATTTTAAAAAATGGTAAAAATCATACCATATATCTGAATGATAGTGTAGTGTGAACGATAGTATAAAGCTGGTCTTATACGCTCTTCAGTATTGTTCATGGCCAAATATCCAAGCTAGTTAAGTTTAAAAAAATTAACTTATAAAAACGGTTAAGAAAAACTCCAAATTTTAAAATTGGTTTCTTTTATTTCTATTTCAATTTTTATAGTTCTCAATCCTACATTGAATTGGAAGACATGCATTCAACTTCAGTTCTTTCATTTAATCTTCATCGTTCTTTCATTTTAGTTGCAAGTTTTGATAGGATGATTCAAAGTCTGAATAACAATCTTATTATTGAACAAATCATTCCATCATTCAATTCAAATTTGATTCTCGTTCCATCCACACTGTCTCTTAGCCATTTCAAATATATTTATTTCAGATGTCACGTCCTTTAGAAGTTTGAGTTTGTAGGAACTTTCATAATAGTCACATATACTGAAAGGGATCTTATTTTTCTAAATAAAAAGTATTTGTTTTTAAGCGTAGAAAATCTAATGGTGTCAGGCTTTTCCTTCCAAATATCGAGTTTCTAACTACGCACTTTTGAGAAAATTTACGATTGCATTAGGATGTTCGGATTTCATATCACTAATTAAAGATTAAAATAACATACATTTTTCAGGTTCTCCCTCATTATTTATTGATTATTTCAGAAAATATTACTTTCTTGTTTCAGACAATTTTGAATACATATATTAACGCCATGTAATTTCAGTTCGTAAATAATGGGATCACGAGGACTATTTTCACCTTCGACTTTCTAGTAAGCTTGCGAAATACTGTGAAATTTCCTTGCTTTCATATTATATTTCAGTGTCATACGCTTTTTTAACTTTTTTTCCCACTAATCTAATCCAATATTTAAAGATTGGGTTTCGAAAAAAAAATACCATATACCTTATTACACACATGCACGAACAGATAATCTTTCCACTGACAAAATTTTATAAAATTAAAGCAACATTATATTTTTAATATAAGATTCTTAAAATTAAACTGAGTTCATTCTGCTTGTTGCATGAGATTTATCGCATTCATAATCGCATGTATTGATCTAAAATCACTAAAAATATATAATTCTTCATAAAATCATATCTAATATCATCGCTGTAATTCGCTGCATTTTTCAAATGGCGTGTTCGCATGAATAATATTGATCAACTTCAACCCATCCGATTTGGTCCACAATTTGAAAGAAATTTGCAATTTCGGTCTAAAGACCATTTAACAATTTCCATGTCTGGTTCATTGCACCCTCACGTTGTTGAATTGAAACATGGGCATAATTCGCGGTTTAACGGTTCACGAAAAATGGGTTTAGTCTCCAAAAAGATTAAAGTGAGGACATTATTAAGAATATTTAAATCTATTATTGTAATAATAGCCTAACATCTTATTTGGACATAAGATATTGTCAAAAACCAGATGTTAAGTGTTTAAAATTTATCTACAAATAAATCCTAATAAACTCATTTTTGGGAATAAGGGAGTATTGTATTAAATCATTTAATTATCATAAAACATTTTTTATGTGAAATGTTAAATTTAATCAAACTCATGATTTTGCATACGATTTATACACAAGAATTTTAGAAAAATTAGATTTTTTCCAAAGTGAATCATAAAAACTACGTCGAAATCTGAATTCGGATCCCTTCGTAAGATCGATTAATATTGTTAAGTGAATGGCAAAAATGTTAAATTAAGATTTTATAATTAATATCACTTATTGTAAAGATAATCAATTTAATTATCACTTGCAGTTATCAAGGAATTCAAGAGAGTTTACAAGTGGTAGGTTTTCC
>JAPMOR010107884.1:191701-213579 GCA_026543865.1 Argiope aurantia | reverse complement strand
TCCTATTCCATAACATTAAAGCTCTATTAAAAATATTAATGTGCTGTTAATCTGTCTTCTAAATTTATTCATCTTGTAAACTACACAGTTCTGAAACTGAAATCTTTAGCTCTCGAGAATGGAACAAAATCACGCGATCAAATAATGGATTAAACGGTGAAGGATAAACGATTTGAATTTCACAGCAACAATACAATTTATTTTTGAAAATTGGGCACAAAAAATTTTTAAAAACTGCCAAATTTCAGGAAAATTGAATGAATATTAAATTAATAAAATTAAAAAGACGATATCTAAAATTTTGAAACGGTATAAAATTCATTTTTATGCAATGCAAATATGGCGGGGACAAAAAAAACTGCAAAATTTTGCTGGATTTGTGGAACAAAATTACACCTCTGTAATTTTGTTGTTTACTATCGAATCTTCACAAAATTTGTGTCATTGGGAACAGCTAAGGGACAAGATTGTTGAGACAAACTTAACAACTGAGTTAATTAACTATTATCTCAAGATTTTTCAATTATGGAAATCGAGGATTTTATATATATATATAATTCGATTTAGCAAGGGAATTTTTTATGTATGTGTATCAAATTTCGTTCTGAAATTTGTAGCAGTTCTTGAGATATACTTAATTTTGTTTGCTGGAAACTCAGTCCAAGATGAGCCAACTCACCAGGAACCGTATATTAAGAAACTCTCTTCTGATTAATGACAAAATAAGGCGTTTTTTTTTTTTTTTTTTTTTTTTTTTTTTTTCGTGGGAATTTTGGTGGAACAGACTCCGATTTATTCTTAATATGAGTACTATTTTTCAAAATATAAATATCTTTTTCTTTTTATTTAAATATTGAAATGTTCCCAGTAGTTTTAAAATAAATTCATCATTTAGTCTTTTTTTAGTTGATCCCGCTCTTAGAAATTAATATACAGGTGTTTTTTTTAACTGACGGTACTCCAATGCAGCGGCCGCTCTTCGCGAATTTAGAAGTCGAAACAATTTACATAAAGGGCTTCTATCAATTAAAGCAGTGAAAGCAATGATTAAAAAATTTGAAAAAACAGGTTCCCTCACAACTCTGCCTGGTAGAGGATGGAAACCTGTATCGGAGGATACTATCACAGATGTTGCAACTGCAATCGTTGAAAGAAATCAGATGAGCTCTGCTGGTAATAGCAGCACACGTGGTGTTAATGCTTCAAGAGTATGGAAAGTTTTACGAAAAATTCTTCAATTTTATCCTTATAAAATTAGCCTTTTGCATGAATTAAAACCTACAAATTATGAACTTCTATTAACCTATACTTTGACATTTCTTGCCAGGATGGAGGTCGACGTGGTTTGGCCTTGAACAATTATCTGGAGTGATGAGGCCCATTTTTATTTGAATGGGACTGTTAACACTCAGAATTCTAGAATTTGAGCATCTGAACAACCCCATGCATTTCAAGAAATCCTCCATTCTCAAAAGTAATTGTTTGGTGTATTTTTAGAGCAGATTTTATCATCGGATCATACTTTATTGGGACTATCACCCAAGCAGGACCTCAGGCCTGCTCCGTAAAGGCTTAAAGATATCATGATATGCTGAAAAGTTTTGTTATCCCACAACTTCAGCAAAGGCAATGCTTAGATAAAATTATCTAAGCTTTAATGTCTGAGAAAAAAAAAAGGATGAAGCACCACCACATATTGGTACGCCCGTACAGCAACTTTTGCGCCATCACTTCACAGAAGAAAGAGTCATTAGCCACTGTTTTCGTGCTGCATGGCCACCTCGTTCCCTGGATCTAACCCTATGTGACTTTTTCCTGTGGGATTATTTAAAATCGAAGGTTTATCTTGGTGGAGTCTCGAACTTGTCAATTTTAAAGGGAAACATAACACGTACTGTTATGAACATACCTCCTGAAAGGTTGCATTCAGCTGTAGAGAGTATGGTGTACAGAATGCACTGCTTAGTTCAAGGAAATGGAGGTCACATTGAAAGTAGCCGATGTCTTCCCCGGGAAAGTGATTCTACTGAATAAAAACAAAAGAACAAAGAATAAAAAGGAAGTCGAATAGAATCTTCTCTTTTTTTTTAATTTGTAACCATTTGCAGAAAGTTATTTTTGCGAAAAAACCAATTCCTTGTTATTTATTTATCTGTTTACTGTAGTTTTTTAAAATTTTATCGTGCAGCTAAACTTAAAATTTTAATCAAAAGCGTCACATTATCCCTATTCAATGATACGATAATTCCAAGAATAACCAGTCCCTTCACTTTTCAACCCATTCACAGATTTCTCTTTTCTGTTTTGCTTTTAAAATATTATTTGTCATCCCTATCGGTTATTACGTAACCAATATCATAAAGTCACAAATACCAGTGATCAATACTTTTCAAAGAGGGGTCCGATTCAAATCCTTGATACGATCTTACTGGTAATATTACGATTACAGGTTTTGGATCACGATAGAAAACAATAACCGATACGATCTGTCCAATGGAAGCTCTCGAACAAAACAGAAAAGAAGAAATCTGTGAATGGGTTGAAAAGTGAACGGACCGGGTATTCTTGGAATTATTGTACCATTTAATTGCATATCACTGACATTTATCAGAGCGGTGACCTCACTGGAAAGTGAAGTCGCCGTTCCACTTCATGAGAGTGACCTTGACTTTCCGAGATACGCATTTGACTATTCCATAGAAATCATTCTTAATTGCTTGTGACATGACTGCATATAATGTGTTTACTGCTTGTGCCATCTATTGGTAGAATATATAACTAAAGTAAACATTTTAAAGAAATGACATATATATTTAATTCAAATTTTTCAGAAAATGGTTTACTCCAATAAAGAAATTAAATAAAAAGTTTTGAAAACTAATCAAATTTATGAAGTTAGCTGAAATGGATAAATTAATTCATCACATGTTACTTAAATTAGTAAATTAAGTATTAATTACAATTAATACATTTTATATTTAATACTAATTAAAACCTTTTAATTAATAATATGATTGAAATAACAGATATTTGGAATAAATATTTAAAAATAACAGTAGCAAAATTATATGTTATTAAAAAAGTCGTGGATTATGTATCTCTAATAACCGCTCGTAAAATATTCGTCATCCCTAACTCTATCTTCTCTTTGGGTTAATAGATGACGTTGCCTTATTAAGTACGCATTCCACGGTGCACTGTAATTGCAATTAAAATTTGATAAATGCTGTTCTGTTAGAGGTTAATATCTTGTTTTCTATGTTTGCATTTATTTTGTGTAAAATGTGATCATTAAATTAATGTTCCCAAAAACATTCGTCCTCTTGCTTCCACTACACCGATCATAATGATCTTCATTCCACCACAGGACTAGTTTATTGTAATTAAATGTTTGATACAACAATAATTTATTTTTCCACCTCTCTGATATATTTTTGTTAAAATACGAAATATCAGACGTTATGCTTATATTGTCTTTAAGCAATATTTGTGTGTGTGTGTGTGTGTGTGTATACGCATTTTTTTTCCCGAATGCTAAGAAACAATATGAATTTCTTTGCTAAATTATGGTATCTTCAAAGTATCTTGTCTATATTATTGACACGACGTTATTGTCTATATTTTCTTGTATTTTTTTATTTATTATTCTGCACATCATTAAAATTCTCCCCACATTAAGGTGAAAGCTTCTGAAATTAAAATAACACTAAGGACAGTAAAATAATTTAAATTTATTATTTCTTACATTATGCAAGTAAATATTTCTCTTGTATTTCTCATTTTCTCACAAAAATATATGAAAAGAAAAGAACTTTTTTTTTCTTTTGCGATTTGATGAACTGATAGTTCCAAAAACTTGACATCATCACACTTAACGATTTTATCTTGCAGAAGTGATGCAGTAAATAATACAAGTGTATTTCCATAGTTGTTTGTTAGACTTTCTCTTTTGTTATATCAGATGCGTTTTCTACACGTCTTTTTTATATACGTAGTATAGAGAAAGCATAGTAGTTGGACGAATCTCCATGTTTTAATTCTCCCTGAGCCCGAAAAACGCATTTTCAGAAATGTCTGTCTGTCTGTTCTATTTGCTATTGTCTGTCTATTTGATTTGAATCGATCATGTCATCCTTGGGGAATTATTTGGCGATGAATCCCTGACATGCGTTAATTGCATCCAAAAATCAATTTTGTGTTTGAAACTCGTTTTTCACGACCGATTGAAACAAAATTTGACATAAAATTTCCCTTATAGTCGTAAAATACGATGCCAAATTTGATATATTTACATCACTGAGTTTTTGAATTATCGCTTTTACATGTTTCTGAAGGTAAAGACCGACAGACATTCAACCCGTAATTGGATTTGACTAAAAACTTGACAGATGTCTACATTATAGATGTTAAACATGTATACTTTATTTTATCTGTGTACCTCTCTGCCTTTTGTAATTTGGCGTCAACTTATATATTTACACCAAATTGCCAGACAGACAGTGTGCCTCTCAGTGGATTTAACTCACAATTTGACAGATATGCAAATTTGGTGTAAAGACCGTAAACCAAATTTGAACTGTCTAGCTCAAAACATTTTGGAGTTATCTTTGTCACAGATAGACTGACAGACGGACGAACAATTACCAAAAATGTCTTTTTCGAACTCAGGAAGATTTGAAACAGAGATTCGTCAATATCTCGAGTTCGAATTAGAATTATTATACTTTCTCTATACTACTTATACAAAAACGTAAAAATTGTTAAAAAATGCCCCAATTTTATATAGATGAGTTTTTTATAGATAGTCTATATAATTTTATATAGACTAATTTACTGTTTAAGCATCTATTTAATTTCTAAGTCGGTATATATCAGATTACATAAATTAGTCAGTAGAGGGTAAAGACGCTAAACACAAATAATCAAATGGAATTCTATAAAATTCATTATTTTAACGAGGAAACAAATGTCAAATAAAAACAAAGTTTACTCAAAAAATTTTTTGAATGTATCATTGTAATTTTTAATAAATAAATGTTATCCTTATTGTCTTTAAACTATACAATTTTTCTATTTGTATAAGCACAAACTGATACATCAAAATTTTAAAAAACAAGACTGAATTTTGCTATTAAACTTCAGTTTGATTAATAACAAAAATTATTAGGCTACACAGATTTAATGCAAGTCATTATAACAATGAAAAGATTAGTTCTGGAACTAAGATAAAAACTGGCATAGAGCTCTGAAAGTCAGTCTTGAAACGTGCTTTAAGGGAAAATGATTATTTAATGTTTTTAATACAAAAACAAAAATGTCTTCGATACTATATTTCACTGAATTTAATATTTTATCATTTTATTTCTGTTAACTATTCAAAAGATTGTCTTTAGAGATATTTAGCTACTAGTAAAGTTTTAAAATCAAATTCATCGAGAATTCGATTTTTTTCTCCTATAACCTTCAGTTTATTGTAAGAATAAGGCCGAAATATTGCCTATAGTTCAAATATACTTTAGTTATTTCAATGTATAAATCAAAACTACTGAAATAATTTAAATATATCCGCAGACTGATCGTTGAAAGAACAAGACGCAGACTTTAATGATCTCAACGAATAATTTTTAAAAATTCGAAAAATTCGCAAGAATATTTATTAGGAATTAACGAAAAAAAAATGCTTCAATTGTCAGAAATCCATTTTTAACCAAATGTCAAAGCTTGTTTCTTCTGCATTTTAAATTTTGCTATTCATTCTCATTCTTTGGAGGCATTATCTTGATATTCTTCCAAAAATTTTCTTCAAATATCGATAGAATAGATTGAATAAATTTATTCTAGAACTTCAGTGTTTGAACTCTGTCAAATTTTAAAAGCATTTTCAAACAGACTTTAAAGCAAGGCTATAATCGCAATGGCTGCTTATATTTTTGTTTTCATTGCTCCACCTACGGGAGTTTTTTACTTCTTAGGCCAGTAAAGTAAGCTGAATATTTATTTTTACAATAGATTTAAAGCAAAATTTGATACACAGAAAATTTAATTAAATGTTCTTTTAACAAACTTTATCTAAGCTGTTGCATTTTTCAGTTCCCTCGTTTATATGCATGCGAAAGCTCGAACCAACAGATGGTCAATTGGTAGAAATGTATAAATTTGGTAAGCATATATTCCTTATATCCATAGTTTCAATCCTTTAGTTCAAAGCGTTTCTGAGTTACTTGGTGTTTCCATACAAATATAATAATGCGTTTTTGAGTTATTTCCTGTTTACATGCAAATATAACAATGCGCTTTTGAGTTCCATCGTGTTTACATACAAATATAACAAAGCGTTTTTGAATGACTTCGTGTTGACATACAAATATAATTTCAAAAACGAGTTTTTCGGGTATAGAGAGTTCTTTGTAAAATTCTCAACTTTAAATTTTTCGATGATGAAATGACTTTCTCTTTGTGTATTTCGTATAAGAAAAAGAAGAAGAAAATGCTTGCGTTTTGTTGATATTTCAAAGATAACACTTAACTTACTGAAGATTCCAGTATTCAAAATTACTCGTGTCATTCTAACACCATCTTTATTTTCAGAAGTTAATTTTTCCTATTACTGATCTAAATTGTTACATCGAAAATTGCATTATTTACATCCAAAATACAGTTTAAAGATTTACAGTTTGTTTCTTAATTCGTTTATAAGAATTTAAATTCCTGAAACTCTAATTCAGCTACTAAAGAAGTTAAAAATTGATGTATATTTTAATATCATTTTTTACAGCTACCAATCAACAACAGCATGAGCAGGTTTACGAGTTAAGCATCATCAAAATCTTGGCTGGCCATTTTTTTTGTATCAAATCCTCCTCCAAAGTGTGAGAGGCTTGTCTTGTTATGTTTGTTCCGGTGTACTGCCCATAGAATTCTGAGAATTTTGCTGCACGTATGTCCGTTTTTTCACTTTCTACAATCCTCCCTCCATCCCCACACATCTCAAGGGGTTTTCCCCTTGAGAACGACCCTCGCTATTGTGAAACGTAATAGCTATGGCAATTTACAACCCCGTTACCTTCGAAATGCATTTCTGCTTCACAGCCAAAATCAAGAGACCAGACCTTTCCGGACTCGTACAAAGTATAATTTATGTTCTTAGGAAATTGGAAGTTTTCCGATAAGCAATTCCTGTAATTTGCATTTAGGAATTTTTTCTTAATTTCTTTACATTACAAAATTCCGGTTTTCTTTACATACAAATAACTAAATATAAGTTCGAACTTAAAACAGTAATATAAAGCACGAAATATACTTTTCCAGAAACTTTATGTTAAGAAAAGCAGGAAAAAAAAAAAACGATTTGATGTTGCCCAGTTATAGTGTACAGCAAGCCCATATGCACAATTAATCTTCAATGGAATAGTATCTAAGACTGCAATTGTTTGGTCCCGACACTGAAACTTGAACATTAAGCAACTCTAGAGTTTTAAAGCAATGCAATGTATTTTTGTCCATATTATTTCATTTTATTTAGAAAAACTGTGTATAAGCCATTTTCTTATAAGTAGATGGAAATATATTTCTTTAACATTAGCATTTAAATACGCAATTATAAATTAGTTTTGGTTATAGACTTTCAAATAACAGACACAACAAAAATTCAAATTTATAAGAATATCACAATAAGTGATACTTAAAATAGTATCACATCTAAAGACTCATCTAAATACAACCGACTCTCAATAAGATAATGAACCAAAAATGACTGCTGGATTAGTGGAATTTAATACCAGAACCTTTATTAATTATACAAAATAGTATGAACATACTAAATGTTACCAAAAATTATGTTATATGTAATGAATATTACAAAATATAATTCACACTTTATTGTTTACAATATTATTATTTCTTAAAGGCTCAGTAAGACGATATTCCTTTTTGGTGGAAAATAGAATCTTGCAAAACACACAAACCTTGATTCTGCATCCGATTTCGTTAACGCAATTATAGAGTAATCGAACAACGCCCGAATCTCATCTTTTGGAATGAGTTGTAACGGATCCAAGAGTCGGCTCCACTAAAGATGCACACAAAACCTGAAGGACATCAAATAAGCTGATATGTTCAAGAAAAACAAACAATTTGTTTAAAACTGTTTATAAAATCTCCAATACTTAGGAAAACTACTAATTTACATATATTTTGTAATTTGAGATTAATTATATTTCATATGCAATAAAAAAAAATGTAGAATTTACAAATTTTCCTAAGAACTGCTTCTTTTTAGTAAATGCATGAAAAGGGTTTGTGGAATTTTTTTTTCTTTACTTAGTGATGCAAACAAAAACTTTCTTTTATATGTAGTGTATCTTTTTGCTGTGATGTGTTCTAAGTTCATAAAAACTTATTTCTAGCTTATTAAATTTATTGTAGTGCATAATTTTGTTATTTCATATTGCATGATTCTTATTTCATTTATAACAAATTTCCTATTACTTTGATAAATGTAAAATGAATACAGTTGTATACCTTGAAAACTGTCTTTCATTAAAAGGAATTAAAAGCGTTTTATATTTTGTAAAAGAATCGCTTCCTTTTTTTTTCTTCTGAATTTTTTAAAATTGAGATGTTAAATTTTTTTCTTCTTTTTCGTGATACATCTAGAAAGTTGACTTTATTCCATTGTCTTATTTCCTAATTAATAAATCTTAACTCTTTCTTTTTTTCAAATTAAAATATTTGTTGCGTTTGATTTTGTTGTTTCGTACTTCATCGGCTGTATTCACCAACCGTTGTTCAGCTGATGATTATTCACGGCTCAGCGATGAAATCGGTATTCTCTTCTCCATACCGATTGTCAAATTTCTCATGTTGTGCGCCATTTTTTGCTGTCGTATTCACCAAACATAGTTAAACAACAACTTTATCAGCTTTTACTGAATTGAATAGTGTCAGAATTATTGACCGTATACAGAAATCATTGTTAAACAACAGCTGGCGATTATTCACTGCTCAGCGATCAAATCGGCATTCTTCGCACTAAACCGCTTGTCAAATTTCTCCTCTTTTGCGCCATTTTTTGACCATCCGACAATGTATTATCACATTGATCCACTGTTTTTTGAATGCAGTTACCAACATGTGAGGATTTCAAGATGGAGAAGTTAGTATTGTTTAAACTAATAAAGAATCTAATATCATTGGTTTTCTGTATTTAAACTGAAACTGATTTTTTTTTCATTTCAGAAAAGTATTAAAATAATATTTTGAATAAAATAAAAATTATATCTGCAATGTTTGGATTTTATCTAAGGTAATCTCTTGAACATTCTTACTTTGAAGAGAAATTCAAAATTTTATTATCTGTATATTGTAAATTATAGAATGATTTTTAAAAAAATCAGATTGATACATAAAAATATTTGAAAATTTTGTTCAAATTTACAAAATATTGCAGTTAGGTTTCATTTAAAATTAATTTAATTATTTATCTTGAAGGTAAAGTTTGATATTTTTTAATTATATAAATAATTAGTTTTAAATTTCAGAGTTATATATCTTTATTAAAAATTGATATACATGGAATATATGTATTATAAAGTTGTTATATAAAAACAAATTATTAACTGCTTTTCATAAACAAAATATAGACATATCTTTTTATTTAAAATTTTTTTAATATCATTTTTTAGTATTGTATACTATACTATAAAATTTATTAAATATTTCTATTGCTTGCAATATACTTTTTAGTTTATCAATAGCAAATTTTGTGGATTTCCATTGTTTTGGAAGCGATAAAGAATTTTGTCTGGTTTACAGGATTCAGTTTTACGCTATAAAAACTTTCCTGCATGTTCCATTTCCATGAATACCTCTAATTATAATTTTTTGACATTAATGGATATGAATTAATTATCATGTTACATCATAGTGTCTTCAAAATAATTGTTTTTTTTTTCAAATAAAATTTAAAATTCTGATCAGCAAAGGTTATAATTTGTCATAAGTAAATGAAATACATTTCTTTCAGAATTTAGAATGTTAGAAAAACCTAGTAAAAAATCTTATTTAATTAGAAAATGTTCATAGAATTATTAAAAGCAACATACTGTGATAATTTATAGCCTACCTATTTAATAAATCAAACCAAAGAAAAAATCCAAAAAGGCATGTTTGTACCAATGAAAGTCCACTACCGGGTTGAAAACACAGAAAAAGTAGGCTTGGTGCTTGATTGTATAACTAATGCTTATGCATAACCAATGATCAGCGGTTAGTTATCATTCATTGACCATTGGCTGATGGATCAGCAGTTTAGCAGCCAGTTTGGTGAACATGCCGAAAATCTGTCCCTACAGAACAAAAGTACTTACATTGTGAAAATTGCATGGTTTGCTTTCGCACAGATCATCATTGTGATCCGAGCATGAATCAAAGTCACGAAATTCGTCCGAAAATAGTTCTTGAACGGATTCAAAGAGAAATCTTACCTAATTGAGCTAAATTTTAAAACTAACTGTATTGTAATATTTCAAAAAACACTCTAAATCACATCATTTACTTTTTCCAAGACCTAAACTAGAAACTCTTAATAATATTTTCAAATAGTTTTTGTAATATTTTTACAAATATTTTCGTGAATTTATTTTAAAAAACCCATCAAACTTCGCATTCTTTGAAAATTCGATAATAGCTTACAAATTTTTTTTTAAAAATAATTATTTTTTTCTTTATTTTAAAATCTTATTTTTGTATAAATTAATATAATTATTAATTAATTTTGTATAAATTATTTGCAAATAATCTGTATCTTATTTGATAAAATTAATAGTCATTTAAATCGAAGAACGTAAAATAAATTAATCTAATTTAATTAATTAAAGCTAATTAAATGAAAAGCATAGATCCAAATCGGAACATTGCCTATAGATACAATTGGGAGCCTATAAGCAATATGTTTTGATACATTCTTTCTAACTACGCTGTTTGGCCCTCGATAGCTCAGTTTTTAGAAAACTCAATCACATATAAATGAAACACAAACTCTTGGACTGTATCTCCATTCCTTTATTCTCAACACTCCCTAAAAATCCCTCCCTTTGGAATTCACACAAACACTCAAAAGGTTATATGATTTCACCACTTGGTGGCGCTACAAATTAGTAGGCGGAGCGTTCTGCTGACTTACTGGCGCCAACATACGCAGTTTCCAAACATAGATTATTTTTTATTGATTTTATTTAATTAGTATATATGTTTTAAAAAATCGTACAGTGTTAAAAAAACACTAAAAGGACAAAGCATGTCAACTTCAACACAGCTGGTTTCAGTATCACAAAAAAAAAAGCTTAAATTCAAATGTAGTTTAATAAAAGTGATTAAAATAATTACAACATGCGAAGTTTTCCAAGGCTGTTTATTAATAAATGAGTCAATTAATTGAAAAAAAGCATAAATAAAGATGATACTGATCTGGAATTAGTTAACTGAAAGAAACCAAAAGAATGAATAAAGATTATACTGATCTAGAAACAAATTATGAGAATTGAAAAAGAAAAAAAAAAGCGTCATAAGAAAAATTTTAATGTAATTTATAGCATTTTGCATACGAGACCACTCTTATAAATTGAATGGAAGCATGAAAGTAAATAAGTAAATGCCTGAAACATAATGCATTTTTTTTTTTTTTTTTTTTTAGTCGCAAAGTTTAGAAACCCTAAGCAGTTAGTCACTTTTTCTATAATCCTATCATAAATACATTTTCCAACACTTCTCCCATCGATTTCTTTCAAACTGCTCATTTCAGAAATATCTATAAAACCTCTCATTTAGCTATTTTTTTAATTGTAATTTAATGAAAAACTCATCATTAAGAAAAAAATCATTTTCATGTTATAAAGTTACCAATTGTTTAAACAGTTCTCTTTTTACATCATTTATTTGAATACAATCACTCAATGAATTACAAAAAAAAAGGAAGGAAAAAACCTATGCAGCACTTATAAAATGAGAAATGCAGTGTAGTTCGGTTTATGTAAATTAATCACATGACAAAAATATGCATTAAAATTAAATGATACAGGCAGCATTTTGATTCATTTAACAGGTCATCTACTAAACAATTTATCACGTGTACATATTCTTTCTAGGTTTCAAAATCCTTGGTTATTCAATACAAATTTATTATAAAACAAATCACAGACTATAAAACAATCACTGTTGAGATGCTCTCGAAAAATACAATCTTTATATAATTTATCAGGGCAATGTTATGAATCTATAAATTCTAATACTGTAAAAACAAGCAAGAAGGCTGAAGAAATATTCACATATATATTATATTTTTCAAAATAAAATATTAATCCTCTTTTATAGAAAAAATCTTGAGATCGTAACATTAGAGTTCCAAATTAATTAAAGAGCCACAGTTTATTACATAGATGAGAAAAACTGAGGGGAGAATATATAGATATTTTCTTACGGTCTTCTTAAAATGTAAAACTGAGAAATATATGAAGAAATGCACAGGTTTTCGCAAGAAAACGCACGAAAAAAAATCCGAAATAAACTTCAGTAAAATAAGATCTTTGTATTCAATGTATATATTTTAACTTTTTTATATATCACAGAAATAAGTACTTTAAAAGATCTAAAATATTGTTTAAATTAAAAATAAAAAATGCGTGAAAACATTAAAACAATAGGTATTTAATTTTAATACTAAATTTATGTTACATAAAAAAAATGTTTGAGAATCAATCATCTTTCAATTTTGTGACATTCATTCGAACAAGATCACTGCTAAACATTTATAAAAGTGAAAAGGTGCTTTTGAGGATCTCAGGCAAGTCAACCTCACAAATTATAAATTAGGCTTAAAAACATCGCGCAACAAACGGGAACAAAAAATACTTGATTATTATTTTTTAATTTTAAATTTATGGATTGTTTTATCCAGGTACTTAAGAGGTATGAAACATGTTAGAGACATTTAATTCTTACTTTTCTAAATTTAGCCTATTGAAAATCTAAACAATACAAGGATTACAAGCATTTGACTCGCAATAACTTTCAATATGAAAAATTTTTATGGAATAAATCAACTTTAGCATAATTATATGTAAAAAGTAAAAATTATATTTGCATTTTTAACTTCTAAATCATGTGTCAATTTTGAAACTGATTTTAATAAAAATACAGACTATTACTTCTAGAATATACAAGATCGATAAAAATAAATATATTCACAAACAAGAATACTTCCAAAATTTTACTTTTTGATAAGACAAAACAAATTTGTCTGTGAACATAAAAAAATATCTAAAAAGAAAAAAAATTACTTATATATCATTAATTTACTTTATATGATGAGCATTACTAAAGCAATTCAAATATTTAATGGAAAAATTCAGACAATTTATGTCACTTGGGAAATTAATTGCAATAAATTACTCAGACTATTATTTCTGGAATATTCAAGATTGATGAAAGAAATATTCAAAATTATACAGAGTTCAACTATGACGATGAAAATAACTACAAAAGAAACAAAAAATATGAAAAAAAATTACTTGTATATCTTTAATTTACTACATATGATAAGCATTACTGAAACATTTAATGGAAAAATTACATTCAATGTAAAAATTTAGATAAAGTTGAAGACACTTGAGAAATTAATTGCAATAACTTATATAGACTAATATTTCTAAAATATTCAAAATGATACAGAATTCAAAAATTTTACTTTTTGAGAAGACAATAATAATAATAATAATTGTGACCATAAAAATAGGTAGAAAAGAAAAACAAACATGAAAAAAATTCTTGTATTGCATTAATTTACCAAATATGATAAGCATTGCTAACAAGCATTTCATGGAAAAATTCACACAAATTAGAAGCCAATTCAGAAATTAATTGCAATAAATTACTCAGATTATTATTTATGAAATATTCAAAAATGATGAAAAATATATTCACCTTTATAGAAAGATAAAAAACATTTCACTTTTTGATGAAACAGAAAAAATGTAATTGTCACTGTAAAAATATCTAGGGAAAAAAAACATACCAAAAATTGCTTGTGAATTATGAATTTACTTTATATTATGAGCATTACTAAAGGAATACAAAGGATTTAATGGAAATGTTTTGAAAAGTCTTACTCTACAATAAGTCGACTGAGTCAGATATGTCTTGAAATCTAATTAGAGCAAGCACTACTTGTGTAGGTTCAAGAACGCTCCGAGTTTTTTAGGTAGTCCAGTTTGCTTAATACCTTCTGGTATATATTGTCTATTATTCACTAAACATATTCTGATTGTAGTCCTGCAATACTGCATCAGTGACCGGGGCTGAATTTCTGAATGAGCTTCATCAATTGCTTCTCTGTAAAAGGTGTGTAAATCAGGTATACTTCCACACCAGAATGCTTTTTTTTAAAATCAGACTGATTTCTTCGATTCTAAGAAAAGCATCGGGAATAGTGCTCCATATGAGCTGCAAAGCTTCTAAAGCATCTAATGGATTTTTCGATTTATTTCTGTAAATAGATAGTAAATGTACTATTAAAGCAGTTCTTCTTGGGCTCATATTCTTAGTCAATCTCGAAGAGGGATGGAAATTAGGACCATCTATAAACTTCAGAACACTTTTCAGGTCCTCAAATAATGTTCTTTCTATGCAAATCTTTATCAGATCATTAGAACCAAATAAATCTTCTAAATTCCAATGCAAACGATTGGAATAATAAAGAACTTTTTCCAATTTTTCAGGTTTATCAACCATCATCATCCAACCAACAAAATTTAGCTGTTGAAATCATTTAATTACAAACTTTGAATCATTCATTTCGGAATGCATGCAATCAGCTAATTAATTTATCATCCAGTATGGAATATCATATTTTAGAAATGCTGTAAATTTCAGAAACCATTTCAAAATCCTGTACTTTTTTTCTGCGTCTTTGCATGCATATTTTACAAAGTCTGATATAAGGTTAGGATAAAATCCATATGCAAGGCAAACTTTGAGACAGCAGAATAATTCAGAATTCTGGCTGTGCAAATTCCATACGCATCTTAAAACTTTCTTTCATTTCTCTGGGCATATTCAAATTTAGAAAATAGAATGGATGTCTGTTACACTGCTCTTCTGAGTTAATTCTTCTTGTTGAATGAGGGTATTCAGGATGATCAATCGGAAGATACTTCTCTTCACACATTTTCAAATTTAGAGGAGAAAGAGATTTTTGCACTAAACCGCTGTGATTATAAATCTCTTGAACTGTTGAAAGTTCTACACATCCATAATTTATTTTTTCAGGAAAAATTTCCGAATCTATTATAATCGTCAAAAATTTCTTCGCTACACTTGTATGTAAATTCCAAATTTAAAATATTTCTTGAGAACTTCAAAAGAAGTTACACTTCCTCACAGAAAAAAAGTCTCATGCACAAAACGCCTAGTAGATATTCAACATTCTAATATGAGACTTATGTTTTACAGCAAAAATAAAACCAGCGTTAAACTGTTCAGCTCAAGAACAAGAAGTAATCATCCACGTACAAGTAGGAGTTAGAAATAGCAAACCCTGTAGGAAAGGAATCTGAAACACAACAGGCGGTTCATTGTGTTTTGCTATTGAATGTGGTCTTCGAATGAATGGGATAACCCACTGCAAATAGGGGTTTCGCAGGTAGGGTAAACTGCAAACTAAAGCTGCATGAACAGTATAGAAAATTCTCGGAAAATCAAAAGCGAGCAGTGAAGAAGCATTTGTCGCCCATCCATCAATAGCTTTAAAAGTGTCTGTTAACGCACTACCGATAATGTTCTGTTATTTCTTTCCGTATATTCAACATTTTTAACAAAAATTTGTATTTTTATCCTTCTATTAGTAGATCACCATTTATTTTAATTCGATTTAAATGACTAGTTTTAATTTGAGTTTCATGAACATTATGTAACATGAGTTTGCAGATTACACATTTTGCTTACATAAGATGAATGAAGGTATGAAGTTATGTTTTTCTTGTTGCTGTTAATAAACAAATTACTAATTATAAAACAAAATTTGACTAAGCTGAAGATGAAGAAAGATTTTTTTGAATTTTATGATGTAAATGATAAAAAAGTATCATAATAAATTTTTATGAAAAGAAAAAAATGTTTCCTTTACAGCTAATGCTTGATTTAAAGAATGAAGAGCATAAATATTTCTTAGTGAAAAGACATCGTTTGAACCAATGTATTTGAATTCCGTGAAGTCTCTTATTTCATTGAACGGAATTTCATGTACATTTCTGCATTGATTGTTGTAATATAATATTTAATGATGTGCCAATATTTGTTTATCATGAGATGTATGAGGATCGTATTATTAAATAAGTAAACTGAGCAACTACTCATAGATATCAATATCTTTTTACGGTATTTTCAATGTAATTTAATCTGGTGCTTTCGTTTCAATCAAAAGCGTCACGCACACGAACATATTCAAATTATAAATAAGTATCGCTTAAATTTTGCAATGCTATTCGAATAATATTCCTAATTAATTACTTTTGGAAAGTTTTATATTTTGTTGCTTTATTATATTTTTTTTAAAAAAAGATTGATTTATGATTTAAGAACTGCACAATCTTACGATTAAGTTTAATATAGATTCAATCTAGAATTAATTTAATTATTGTCATTTATTTATAATTTTGTAAAAAAATTACTTAACATTATGTGTTTTGAATTTCTTTATTCCAGAAATACTGAAGTCAATTACCGAGATAGTGATTTATAATTAAAAGTTTTATAATTTTAGAAATCCAAAATTTGATATTTAAAAGTATTAGTATTAAAACTATTTAGTTTCAGAAGTTAGGGAGGGGAAGCAGGTTTCTAAGATTTGCACTGCATAAAAAAATATAATAAAAAGCTTTAAAATTTTATCCGGCAGTGGCTGTATGATTGCTACATCGTACTTCAGAAGAATCTGTTTTTCAAATATCAGTAATTAAGTATATAGATTTGTTCGGCAGTTTTTGATCAAATAGCATTCAAAAGAGGGCATTTTTCAATTATTCTATGAATGAATTATATTTTAAGTCTAGTGAAGTCTTCCAGTGAAGTCTCAACTCTCTAAATTTCTGTGATATGCAATTTAATGATACGATAATTCCAAGAATAACCGGTCCGTTCACTTTTCAACCCATTCACAGATTTCTCCTTTTCTGTTTTGTTCGAGAGCTCCCATTGGACAGATTGTATCGATTGTTACTTTCTATCGTGATCCAAAACCTGTTATCGAAATATCACCAGTAAGATCGTATCAAGGATTAGAATCACACCCCTCTTTGAAAAGTATTGATCACTGGTATTTGTGTCTTTATGATATTGGTTATGTAATAACCGCTCGTAAAATATTCGGCATCCCTACTCCCTATCCTATCGCATGATAAAGACTATCACTGGAAGCTATACGCGGCTTGTTTCATTGTACGAAAACAAGTTTTCTTTCGCACTCAAATCTCCACAGAAAATATTTATTCTGAGAAAACTCTATATGAAAAAGAGGATTAATATTTTTCTTTTAAATAAGCAATTACTAAACACATGTGGAGACTTGAATATGTTTTTTCCATACCATTCTTTTTGATATTTGCAGTTTTATTTTGTTTACGACTTCTTTCATCTTTAAAAGCTTTAGTTTTAAATTTTAAAAAAATGTATTAGAATAATTTTATTTTATTGTTCACTAAATTTTAAATTGATAATTTTTTAACAATCTCTTTTGAAAATGCTGGCGAATATATTTTATTCACTAATCTTGATTGTGATTATTGTAGATTTCAATTCAAGATGTTCTCAAATTATAATTCAGTTGACTTAATGTAAATAAAAAAAATAAAGAATAAAAAAAACCTAAAATGTAAAGTCACTGGAGACTATACGATTTTATGCAAAAATAAAAGTTAATAAAACATTCTGAAAAAATGTGTTTAAATGACATCTGGATGGACACTAGGGATTTTTTGTTTGCTTGGTAACTTCATTCCAAGTAGTGATAATAATTATTAAATTCATTGCCTTTTGTATAATACCATTTGTTATAATTTTAATGCAGTTCTACATCGTATAAGATTCTTACTTAGTTATTATTTTATTGTAAAATTATATTAGCCTCTTCTTTATTTTTATGAACACAAAAGAGTATATACATTCAAATTATTGACAATGCAGCAGAAAATTTAACCTCTAGAAAAATTGTGAAAAAAGTTCAAAGCCTAAATCCTCCTACGGTAAATCAGAATAGCGTAGTAGAATAAGGCTATCAATGAAAAAAATTATATAGTAAAAATCTTATTTTTCTGGAGGTTACGAGAAGGAAACACAGTATTCGCAACATTTTAGTGAATACTATGAAGAAGTGTGACTTAATAAAAACGCAGAGTAAATAATTAAGATTTTAATTAATATTCTAACAATACTATTTTTTTGATATTATGAAATCAAATCATTTCTACTTATTCTTAAAAATTCACACACACACACACACAAGGAAAAAAAAAAACATATTCTATAGTGGGTGTGTTAATGGGTGTGTTGTGGTTTTCTGAGGAACTGCCCGGTTTTAAATACACTATTTTTAATCTTCATAAACGCAGCTACTCTACAAAATTCACAAACACTTATTATTACAGACACGCATAGAAAATTAGGTTAAAGAACAGTATGGTGGAGAGATTCCATGGTTCCCATCCGAAAGCATTCGGTATTAGCGCAAGGGTTGCGCATAGGGAAAAAGTTGATATCAGGATGCAGGTCCGCCATCCAACTCCTTGTTTTCTGCAAAACCCCACAATGGGGCGCTCTCTGCTCAAGGGGAAAAAGAGGCGCTAGAATACAAATATTTTAATAGCAGAACAAGAAATAAATCCACCACATATAAAAATTATACAAATATATACATATTTTTGTTTATTTCAAGAATTAAATCTTTCTTCCTAATTTCGAGAAATAATTTTTCAATTAAATGTAATAAAAATGCTTTCACAAATTTAAACATTTTTAAAAAAGTCATGAGATTGGACACATTTAAATATTAATAACTACAACTTTATTAAAGCAAAAATTATAAATATTTTTTTTACCTAAGTTTTATGCAATGTTATATGAAACGCGATTACCAATTCCCACTCAGAATTGCTGCGTTTTGAAACTAGAAGGCACTATTAATTTTTCTCAGAAATCGAAAAGAAAAGAAAAAAAAAAAAAAAGGATCTACTCTTCTCACAAAGCGAAAATTTGATGTGTTAAGCAATTGCTTTCGGGTGGCTGGGAATTAATTAGCATTCCTAATGGGCGGAAATCTGCAGAAGGGGAAAGTAAAATCTTTGCTCAATTTCGGACACTTAAAAGTAGTAAATGAGGTAGGAAATAGAGAAATTCAATTTTAAATGAATCGTATTTCAGAGCAATGCATAAATATTTTACGTCACCCATTCTTAAAAATTAGATTTAAAACAGACATTTTTAGGGGAAAAAAGTTTATATTTTTTCAAAATACTTTTTAAAGAATAAAAAATTCCATAAAGGGAATATAAAATTAGTTATGCTTAGAAAAATCCATTTATCTAATGATTCTTTCTAATAGTACAGAAGAAATGAATGGTTTCATTTACAAAGATCTATGAAATCACATCTATAAAAGTATGTATTTTATATGAGAAATATTTACACGATAACATTTTTTTTCAAAATATATTTAACAAAAAAGAATATAAGACCTCTTTGTTGTATAATAGGTAGAAAACAACCAACTTTAAAAAAATTTCTTTTCCCTTTATTAATATAAAATTCATCATTATCAAGTTAATGTATCATGAAACCTCATGATAAACGCCAGCAATGCTTCGTTATCAAAAACAGCAAAAATAATATAGAATTATCAAAAACTGCAATTACAAATTCAAGTAAAAATAATTTCAAGTTACCTCAGTATTGATATTTTTACCTTGAAATACTGAAAGATGTATTGAAAAATTTTTTTTTTATTCATAATGCTTAAAAATTTATACACGATCGATCATTCTTAGGCGAATGTACCAAAGAGACATCGAAGGAGTCAGTCGGTTTTAATTTTATGTACGATATTAATGTAAAATCTTAAAGTCGGCAATATACAAATATGTTGTAAGTGGAAAAGGAATAAAAAAGAGTCGCGAATTTGCTTCAATCTAAAACCGCAAATGAACAACTTCCCTTATTGACATTATGCTATCAAAACTTAAGCGGGCTGAGCCGACATCTCTGAAAGAAAAGAAGGGGTATCGGCTGATCCCCGACCCACCAGGGAGTGGGAAGAAAATCCCAGAAACACAAAATGTTCTTCTCTTGAGTCCTGAGGATTAGAAAAGGGGAAAATCTGTGAATATGTTGAAAAGTGAACGGACTGGTTATTTTTGGGGTTATCGTATCGTTGAATTGCATATCTCTGAAATTTATCGGAGCGGTGACTTCACTGGAAAGTGTGAAGTCGCCGCTCCACTTCATGAGAGTAAGTTTAACTTTCCGATATGCGCATTTGATGATGCACTATTCCATACATAACATTTTTAATTCCTTGTGACAAGACTTTGCATATATTCTATTTACTGCTGGCGCCATCTATTGGTAGAAAATGGAACTAAAGTAAGCATTTTAAAGAAATGACATAGATATTTAATTCAAATTGTTTAGAAAATGGTTTTCTCCAATAAAGAAATTGAATAAATAGTTTTGAAAAAAAATCAGATTTAAGAATTAAGCATGAAATAGATAAATTAATTCAATCACACGCTATTTAAATTAGTAAATTAAATATTAATTCCAATTAAAAATTATATTTCATACTGCCTAATAATTTTTAATTAATAATATGATTAAAATAACAGATAGTTGGAACAAATATTTAAAAATAACAATAGCAAAATTATTTGTTATCCAAAAAATCCTGGATTATGTATCCCTAAAACTACGACTTACTGCGATATTATAATAGACGTTAAAGTTCCTGCTTCAAAAAAATTAGATTCTATAAATACAAATGAATTTAACAAACGATTCGGTCCCTTAGTAAGTGGGCATTGCAAATCCACTGTGGAAATTTTACAAATTTATGAATATTTCGAAACTATTTGGTGTATCCGCACAATTTTCAGAATTCTGGCATTTTAGACGACAGCTTTTCTCTTATGCAAAAATTTTACTATGGTACAAGTCACTTTTTTGCCAGATTCATATTTGAAAATTCATAAAAAATAAAATTTGTGATTCTTATGTATTTATTTAGTAACTTTATGAAATATAATAAGTTTTTGAGGTGAGTGAAAATTTTTTTGAAGAATATATACTGGGTATCAACAAAAGTTCATAAGATTCATTTATCATTGGACCATCGTTTATACTTTTTTAAAATCCTATAACTCCCGCAATTGCTATCAAAATTCCATAAAATTTTATTTAGGGGTTGATTTCAATAAAAAAAAGTTTGATATCCGTAATGGAAAAATTTCGAGATGATAGTTACTTTAATTAATTATTTTGTCTGTCTCAAAACCTGCCACCTCGAAACATTTCTGTTGATACCAAATATGTAACGATGTGATAATAAATTTAAAAAAAATTGCAGAAAGTATTCCATTTTTTTGTTTTTGTTGTTGACCACTATGCAATTCATTGGCCATTTCAACTACTGTCGCTCTAGAACAATACTTTTATTAAAAGTTCGATTTCAGTTCTTAAAAGTTCGACAAAATTATTTTTCTTAGCATTCTTTGCTTCTTAGCATGCTTTCTTAGCATTCTTTGTAATATTTTTATGGTATTGAAATAATTCGTCAACTACTT
>JAPMOR010107884.1:990-191301 GCA_026543865.1 Argiope aurantia | reverse complement strand
ATTCTTTGTAATATTTTTATGGTATTGAAATAATTCGTCAACTACTTATTTCTCACTTTGGATTCGTTTTCAAAAATATTTCGCTTGTTCTTCCGGATTAGCTAAGTGAATTAAGTATTTACTGTTTTGTGTATGTTTGTATTTGACTGCCGTGGGGAGTTTCTGTTTGGGAATAAATTGTGCTTACTTCAATGAACACGAAATATGAATGCTAATCTAAAGAGCCCATAATAATAATGTCGGCTATAGGTTTCGGTGACGAACTTGTTCGTGATTATTTATTATTCAGGGGATTTTTAAGTGCATTAAAAGCATTTGATAGCGAAATCAAAGCCGATAAAGATAGAGGGTTTCGTGTAAGTACTATCACGCAAAAAATACTCACACATTTTCCTTTTATATTTTGTTTTTGTTATGATAACGTAACTGATTTGATTTTTAGCCAGACAGAATTGTTGAACATTTGAGTAGCTGCATTATCAATTTGGATTTGAATTCTTTGAGGGAATCATGGGCCCATTTAGACCAGAGATTTTTCGCAAGACTCGAACATTCATTTTTGGGTACTGCCAAAAAATTAGAGACAGCGTTACTCCGAATGTATTTAGTTACTTGTATCTCTTCTGGAAGGCAAGACAAATTACTGGATTTTTTTGAAAAAATGACTCCAGAATTACAAGGCCAGCCTGAATGGAAAGACTGGTTTGGTAATATTTTTTAAATATACTAGACTATCGGTTTTATTTTCTGTTTCTATTTGCTTTTCGGTTAGAGTAATTCACTAATATCAAATAATATTATCATCCAACTCGCAGTCTGTAACAGAAAATCCAAGAAACATTTTAATATATTATTCTATTTTATGTGAAATAACTAAAAAAATTAAATTATTTAAAAAAATTAATTAAAAAGTTATTGATTGAAATATTTATTTAAAACTATTTTTTCCAATTATTATGTATGATTAAATATATAATTCTTAAAATATAAATACCTGTAATAAAGTAGAAATGAAGATACATTATTTTTCTTCAATAATAATATTATTTATCATTAGTAGCATTATAATGCTATAGTAATATTTTTTTTAATTTCTGATATCATTTTAAATTACTGTTTTAATTTTTTTATTAGTATAGATTAATCTGATTAATTTAATTAGATTTATGACTAATATCATCCTATAGTGAAACTGTGATCTAAATATAAATTAAAGGTGATTTTATCTATCAACATAAATTCATTCTGATTTTGAATAAATGGTTAAATGATATCTTTTCTATTGAAGAGTTGTATTTCTGAGCTAGTCCTAAATTAGTGTTATGATTCTTCCTGCAATATTATTGTAACTCATTCAGTTTTCAGAATTAGGGTTTCGGATATTACTTTTAATATTTTCTAAAAAGTCATAAATTCATTACATACCTTCTTTATAAGTATAATTAAATTTTAACTCTGTCTTTTATTTATATTCATCTCTATGAACAAACATATAATTTGTGAGATGCTTGAATATAGAACTAAATCAATGATGTTAATTTTATGAATCATCCTATATCTCTGCAATATTTTACATACATACATTACAATTAAATTTGTCCTTGTTTATTTCTTTTTGTGATATTTAAATGTTTCCAGTGCTGTGAATTGCATTGACAGTAATTAAAAAAAACATTCATTCAATAAACCAGAGTGCAGAAAATACCTAACATTTTGTAAAAATTAAAAATAATAATAATAACAATTAATTTTTAAAAAGCAACAAATCTTATTTCTGAAATGACCTAGTTTCTGCCAAGATTTTTATCTTTGAAATCTTAGTCATAGGTATATGTTAGACTTAAATTAATGATAATTTAATATCAGGAAATCGTATAAAATATAGTGTAATTGGATGATGTTTTAAATATTATATATATTTTTTCTTTTTAAATAGCATTGCCATTTATTAAAAATGCAGATGAGCACCCTACTTATGCAGCATTCTTTTCCCGACAATGGCAGGATACAATGCTCCTTTCTCTTCATAATTTTATTAGTGTTGTGTTTCAAAGTGCAGGTAAAAATAATTTTGTGTCAGAGAAAAAAAATCATTCTTTTGCAGTTTTATTTTTTAATATTCTCTGATAAAGAGTTTCAAGATTGTTATTTTGTTGTTTTTATTTATTCACTTTGTTATATTTTGATTATTTTGTAATTCTTTTCTATATCTTTTGCAGCTATGCCTACTTTATTGAGTTATGAAGAAGAGTTAATTAAACTTCAACATCTGACTGAAGAAAATGAAATATTGAAGAAAAAAGCAAGTTAATTTCTGATAAGTATTTAATGTGTTCTTTAGTCACTTGCAATTAAAATTAAACTAAAAAGATAGCAGAATAAAATTTAGAACTAATATTTGTAAAGTTAAAAGAAATGTGTTTTTATTGTTGAAATGATTGAGAAAGAGTCACTTGAAGAACAATTTTGTATGAATATTTTAAATGTTAAGTGAGTTTTTCCTATTGTTTTACAATGACTTTATTATCACTGAAGATTAATCAGAGTGAAAGGAAATAGAGTAATATTTTTAGTTACCTTTTATATATTTTCTTTTAGTACTTCTTTGACTTGTTCAATTTCACATTAAAAAAGAAATTATTTTAATACTAGAAATTACTTGTAACTTATATAAAATGTCATAGGATATGTTTAGAAAAATAATCTATAATGAGTATTGAAAAATCTTTCTTCATTCTTGATTTTACTTTAGTTAAAGTTTTAAAGGAGGCTTATTAAAAATAAATCACAATTTATTGTGTTTTAAATTATTTGAAAAGCACTATTTTTTTTAAATATATTGAATTTTACGTTTAATTTTAAAAATATTATGAAATGTATTTGATTTTAAGAAACTTTTTTCGTATAAGTACAGTTTTTACATAAATTATTAGTGCTATTTTGTGCTGATCTATGTCTTTGAAATTTTAAATATGATGTTTATTAATCATCTTTGTAACAGTTTCTATTCATTTTTTGAGCAGTTAGCTGCCCTTCAAGCTGGTGAAAATATTGAACTGCCAAAGCCATCTCGTGATGCAGAGTCTTGTGGTTTGAGTGCTACTTCTGAATTGATGGATGATTTCTATGTCATTGCTCAGTAAGAAGTTTTGATTGCATTTTATTGATGCATTCTTATTCCACGTAGGTTAACTGGATCAATATCACTGAATTGCAATTTTCAGACTTGCTCTAATAAAACAAAATTATATACAAAATGCAATATGGTTTAAGGGTTCATATTTGGAAACTTCAAAAATATTTAACAATTTTTTTGCTTGCATATTAAATCTTTCTTTCAGTTACTAGCATTAGCTTTTACTACAGACAGCAAACATTTCCTATTTTAAGCATTGATTATTCTGTTTGTATTAAATGATGACACCTTGCAATGTATATAAAAGGCTTGCAACAATAAAGACAACAAAGCAAAAAATAATCTATAATGAGTTATAGCAAAAATAAAAATAAAAATCGCAATCTAGAATGGCAATTTGCTTGTGAAATTGTTGTAAAATAGTATCTTGATTCTGCTCAAAGGACACTCATGGCAGTTTCTTTTTTGCTGCTCAAAACTGTTTGAAGCTGTATTTAAAATTGCTTAATGTGTATAATAAAATAAAGAATCCCAATAGAAAAAAAAATGTTATGTCAGAAGAAATAAATCATAACCTTAAAAAAAAAAAACACTCTTTCAATGTTGTTTAGATTTTTCTTTAGTTTCTCACTAAAACCATATTGTTAAAATTTTTCTTTATTTTCCTACAATCAATTACAAATCAATTCTGCAAATAAAAATGCTTATTTTCAAAGTAACAGAAAATAAAAAGTACACTTTTAAGCTGCTTTTTTGTTTATTGGCAGATTAGAGTTGATGAATCAATATAATCACTAGTCATCTAGGTAAATATAATACATAATATTCAAAACATGAGGCTGAATCTAAGAATATATTTTAGAAAAAGATATATATATATATATATTAATTCCTTTTGCAGGATCACTTGTTTCTGAGATCCTAACTTGCACATTCGTTGTGCTACTTGCTCAATAAATTAAGTAATTGCTATGAATCTCTGTAAAAAAAATGATATTAAATTTTTGATTGATGTTGAAATTTATTAAAATAACAAATTTTTTTGGCAGTAACTTATAACTATTGTAAATTCTCTTTTAGAGAAACTCCCCCTGAAAGTACTGGTCGTTCTATAAAATCTTTAATCAGGAATATTAGTGGAGGTCTTCCAACATCTCCTGTTTTAAGTCGCCGACCTACTGAACCCCGGAAAATAGAAGAAAGTGCAGGTTTGACTATAATTTTACAATATGTTATCAATGTATGCTTTTTTTCTTTATTTAGTTGCAAATATTCATTGTTTCAGTTTTTTTTCCCCTCTAAAAAAACATATGCTTATTTATTATAATAATATTGGCTTTCATATGAAAAATTTAATAAAATTACTGAAAGTAGGTTGGTACTTAAATGTATTAAAATGAGCATAATTAATTTTTAGCTTATGATTGTTAAGTATTGTATTTTTTTTTATCTTTATAAAATTAGGATGATTGAAACATTTTTTTTTTGAATCCATAATGGTGATTATGAATTTCTGTGGTAAATTTGCATTTCTCAATGGAATTGTTGTGATTTGGTAATTGCAAATATGGATAATTTGCAAAATTGTTGAAAAAATTCCCATATCAACATAAAAAATGCTTCCATTTTTTTTAAATTTTTTTATTTACAGTATAGAATTATGCATACTAATTAATAATTTGTAGATTTTTATTTTTAATAGTTGTTAATTTACTTTTTGTGAATAAAGGTATTTGTTTGGGTTTTTTATGGTGTTGAAACACCTTTTTTTTAAATTATGTAATTTAAATTTTTTGTTAACATTTATGGGATAAAAAATGGGAGAATTATTTAGAATTAGCTAAATAGTTTGAAAATCATGGTATTGCATATCCAGATAATTGAGTTTAAAAATTAGAATGTATGGAAATTTTCATGATTATTGTATTATTTTTTTAACTGTAGGGTCTTCAAAATCAACCAAAACAAAACCAAGATCACCCAGTGTACCACCTCAATCTTCGCTCTCAGTATTTGAATCTTCTCGATCCAAGAAAGACTCTCCAGAAACTATGAGATCTGTTTCACATGATGTAAATAGTTTTTCTCTTTATGCCTATTTGTTGTTTAAAGAAAATTTTATCTTAAACAAGAGTTTATTTGTTCAATATTATTTCAATAACTTTTTTAACATTTGAATGGAACATTAGCTCTTAAATAATTATTAAATGATGCTATTAAAATAAAATAAAGAAAGCTGTATGATTTTTCTTTCTTTCTGTTATATATTCTAAGAGACAGTATAGAAAATAAAATTTTGCTTTTGAATGTGACTAGTAAAACATGTAGTGATATGTTACATTGTTCAGTTTTTTTAAGCAGATTGTCAAAAAGAAAAGACATTAATTGGCTTTTAGTTTGATGAAAGTTATGGATATATTGCAATGAAGGGAATAGCAGGGAGCTTTTATCAACATTGAGAATCTTGTCATTTTAAATTATCAACTAACAGTATTTCTGTAATTTTGAATAACAAATCTCTATATGTATTGATTTGATTATTTACTATTAATTAATTATAATCTGTGAAACTATAATAATAATATAAATTTTAATGCAAATATTGAGATAGTGCTACAGATTTGTTTTTATGGGTTGTCTATTTAATATTAATGCTACACTTGGGGGTTAAACTCATGATCTAATTTTTATATTAGCAGATATTATTTAATGAAACTAAGAGCTTTGTAACATTTATATAAGAACAAAGAATTTTTCTGAGACAATAATTCCAGTCTACTTGCTGGTTATAAACCAAAGTCGTAGTTATTTGTTTGATCCATGAATTCACATCTATCATATTTAAATCTTGTCATTTTTTTTAATTTTATTTATTTTTGTCTTTTTTTTTTTTACATCCTAGATATTGGCATTGACTTTTCTTTATTATCTGACTGCTAGGAGGTCAACTACTAACCCTCAGAATACTTTCATCTTTGTCACTTACTGAGCTTTGCCCTTTTTCTCTGTATTCTGGTGAATATGCTGAAATGCCAGAAGTAAATTCTGATGAATGGCATCTTCAGTAGAATTTCCCTAAAAAGGATAGTCTGAAATTATATACGTTGTCAAATAAATAAAAGATATTTCATGATATTTTTCTTAAAAAAAAATAGTTATCTCAAATTGTTTTGTGTTTTATCCATTTTTAATACTAGTAAAGAATGTGATTGCAATTGAACCTCCCCCTCCCCCCTCTAAAAAACATGAATGCTATAATATCCTGAGTTTTTATAGTAAAAATGACATTTTTTTCTAGTTATATACTCTACACAACAGTTCTATATTCTTTCATAACAACATCAATTTCTAGGAAGGGCATTCAAGATTGGAGAAAAAGGTGAAACCACAGCCTTCACGTTCTGCATCAGTACAGCCTGTAATACAGTCTAGTGAGTTTTAGGAAATTATTTCATTCAATTTTAGCTCTAATGCATATATATTGCATTTTTAGAGTACATGCTCAATTTTTATAGTTGAAACTCTTTTAACTTTTTCCATAAGTTTTTTAAAATCTGCACTAAAGCGTATATTTTAGATCTTTATTTAAAATCGTAAATAAACTAATGCAGATAATAATATTATTATTTTGTTTTTAATTTTTATAAGTTTCATATTGACATGATTTATTATTTTGAAATTAAAAATTATGAAGTGAAGTTATTTAATTTTTTTATATCATGAATTTTTTTTCTGAGAATTTTCTTAGACTATTTGCTATTGTACTAAATTAAAAATTTTATAATATGATTTAAATGGTGTAAATAGACATAAATTGATTATTATAAATCAATTTTTAAAATTATTTTACTAAAATTATGCTATGTGTATATATGTTTCTTTTTATTTACTTTTGTAGTGAAAGAGGAAGCAATGAGTGGTTTTATTATTCTTAGTCGTGTAAGTGTACAACATGTTATTCACTTATTATTAATCATTAGTTAGAGGCATTTGTCTGCTTTATTAATTCTATTAAATAAAAATATATATTCTTAGTATAATGAACACATTATTGTATTTTTAATGCTAACAATTTTTCTCTTATTTTCATTTATAGGAAAAATATTCTGAACACAATTCTTTGATAACACACTGCAAGTTTAACTGTTCTGGGACAGCTGTTGCTAGTTCTGATATGGATGGTGTTATTAAGTAAGGTTTTAGTTTTTGTGGTCTAATTCTGTTTCCCAGCCTAGATTATTTATCTTTATCATAACCAAAATTATTTGAATAGCATGAAAATTTTATAATAATTGCAATGATTTTTATGTAGATTGTAAAGAACCTTGGCTAATGCTTAAAGATAAGTTTTTTTCTATTAATCATTAAATCTAAACATGAAATTGATATTTATATGGATAATGAAGAAAACTAATGTATAAAGAGAAAAAATATTAATCATTAATTTAAAATTGAAATTGATATTTATATAGATAATTAAGAAATTCAACTAATATATAAAGAGAGAAAAATTATATTAATCATTAATTTAAAATTGAAATTGATATTTTTCATTTGATTGTAAAATAAGATGTCTTATGGGGGGGAAAACTGAAAATTTGATGAATTTTTAAAAAATATTTTTAATTTTTATTAAAATTTTTAATATATATCTTTTTTAATTTATTAACTGCCTAATTGCATAATTTTCTTAATTGTGTGACTTCAAAGTTATTTTATGATAGAAAGGTAATTTATTATTGACACTCAAATTTGAAGACTTCCTAAAGGATTTCTAACATTGACACCGAGTTTTTGATTTTTCAAAAGGACCTCAATTCATACAACAAGCCTCTCTTCTCATTTTATTGAATATGACTTTGGGGTGGGGGTGGTCTGTTAATCAATTCTGCTCATCGTATCGTTGATTGACTAAAACACCTAAATTATAAAGAAAGAATCCCCTCATCTTTATACAAAAGGTATATAATAACGATAGTTTAATAGGAATCATTATAAATCTAATAATTATCTCTAATTATTTTATTTGTATCTCATTCAAAGTAATTATTTTTATTTAATCTCTATGATCAAAATAAATTCATAACAAAGATAAATTTTGATGAAAATTGACTATGTTTATAATATCTTTGAAAATGATTAGGGATTTTTTTATACCTTTAAAACTTGAAATTCAGTAAAAATATTAATTATTTTTAGACTAAATGAATAAAGCATTTTGCTTATTTTTAAAAATTTGTCTTTCAGAATATGGAATGCAATTCCTTCCATATCAACTTTATCAACAATAATGTCTAAAACAAGTGTTCTGTCCTTAGATTGGGATCGCAAACGAGAACGTTTGGTTAGTATACTAAATGTTGCATGTTTGATAATTTTTAATTATAATGTTAGGAAAAATTATAACATTTTTATGTGTGATAATCAGTTATGCAAAAATAATTTTTTTAGAAAAATTAATCACAGAAAAATAATTCTTGTTCAGCAGAGTTTCTTATATGCATGTCATTTCAAAAATATTTCTATATGTGTAATTTGAGAAGAATTTCCCCATACTATAAGTTTAGTTTATTTGATAAAATTTTGGAACAACATTAATAATTTTCTTAATTTGTCAAAAATGGTTTGTTTGATTGTAATAAAAATAATTTTTATGTATATTTTCTGTAATATTATCGAATCGAATTTCAAGATAGAAAATTTTGTTGTATCTGTCATGGAAGCCATTGAAGTCTCCACAGGGAGTTTATTATAATTATTATTTATATTTGAAGTTCTTAATAAGAACATTTAATCTAATATCTTTGCAAAGATATGGCTATATCTTATATCTTAAGAACATAACACTAATAATCCTTAACTGGTGAGGTGAAAATTTAGACTTAACTAGGGAAGTGTGGTCTATGAGATCGCATTTTCTTTACACTCAAATTAAATTTTCTAATGAAAGTATTAGTATGAAAATCAGCCAATATATTCTGCAGATATTTTTCTTGATATATAAATATGTTTTAGAAATTATCAAAATATATTATCATTAAAAAATGTAATTGCGTTTGAATATACATTTTCTTCTCAAATTGCATGTTACAACAAATAATAATCATAAAAAAAGAAACATATTACTTTTTAAATCATATTTATTTTTCCAGTATACAAATGTATATAGGAAACAATATAATGGAAAATTCAACAATTATATGGTGAAAAAAAATGACTGTGGGTAAAATGGACACTTTTTTTTATCAGCATCATTTCTATGCAGAAACTTGTGAACATTCGTAGCTTGGTTTCCGAGGGCATTTTAAACAAACTGGTTAAGCACTATTATAAAAATCAGCCAGTAAATTCTGTAGATATTTCTCTTGGTATATTAATATATTTAGAAATTTTTCAAAATACAGTATCACTAAAAAAGTGTTAAAGAAGATGATGATATGTATTTAAGTTGATTATTGATGTTTTAAAGGGATGCAAAGGTAATGTTTTTTTTATTATAAAAATTTTTTGTAGAAGAGGGAGAGGATTGTAGCTAATTACTTGAGTGTTGAAACTTCTATAATCAGCAAGAATTTAAGGAGAGTAATCCAAAGAGAGTAAGGAATTACATTCATAATGAAGTTTTCAGACCTAATAATCATAATTTTATGTAATAAAAAATATTTATTTAATATGCAAGTCTGATTTCATTTCTTTATAACAAAAAAAAAACTGACTAGACAATATCCTGGTTCTGTCAGTTTTGCTTAGAAAATATTTTTGACCCATTAACATTTTAAATAACAAAAGCTCAACATCTCTGTGACTAAACCTGGCCTAGTTATAAAGCTTTGGCTTGGTTTAGTTTATCGATTTTAATAGCACAAGAGCAGGAAAAGGCTATACTGCACCAGACATATGGTTAGTAAAAAATTGTGCAAAAAAAATAACTCAGTAAGAACAAAAGATATATTGAAAGTCTACATTAAAATTGTAAAACGAAAGGGTAATGTGTTATACATGTTTAAAAAGCATGGAGTTTAAATAAAATCGTAAAAACCTATTGCCTTTAGAAACTTAAAAGGTTTTCGTGATGATTTCCCTCAACAGCATCGGCCTATTCAATGATGAGAAGTTAAAAAAAATGTAAACAGTGACAATTAAAATTAGAACATTCAACAAAAATATGACGAATCATTGAAATCACGAATAGAGAGGAGCTCGATCGCCGAACAGAAGATATTTGTGCATTAAACAAGATGACCAATGAAGAGTCCAGATAATTTGACATCAAGCTCATGCATTGGGAGACAAGACCAGGATGTAATTTTAAGTTTTATGCCATGTAATTTATTATTTTTCTGTTGATTCCATGATTGTTGCCATTGCGAATAAATATGTCTTGCAAAATAGTTCCTTGCATTAGAGAATGGTATTTCATGCTGCATAAACAAACTTTTGGAAATTTATATTTTAGATCAATTCAATGTTTACTTCAAGTAAGATTAATCAATGGACAGAGCTTATTTTCGATTATTATTAATTTATCTAAAATGATGAAAATCAAAGCTTCCTATTTTGATCAGTTTTGTTATAGAGAAATGATAATTTTTTTGTTTAAATGCTAATGTGTTAAGAATATTTTGCTAAGAAGGACTAAAAGATCTGTTAAAAAAGTTAAATTTGGTAATTTTTACAGCAGTATAATTATTGATTTAGACGACGTAACCACAAACGGCTACTCTGACCAGCTCAGAGATACACAGAATGTTTGAATGGTCAGAGCATCAAGATAAGGACTATAATTAAGTCAGTAGAACTATCAGTGGCCACAGTATAATCCCTTTCTTAGAAGGCATGTCCCATCATTGATAAAAAATATCTCAAAATATTCTGTACCCATTAGAGTGGCAAGAACCAACCATGATATTAGAAGCTTCTCATCCCTACATGTAAGGGGGCCACGGTGTCCTGGTGGTAAGGTCTCGGTTTCGGAACGGAGGGTTTCAGGTTCAAGACCCGATTCCACCGAAGAACCGTTGTGTAAGCGGATCTGGTGCACGTTAAATCCATCAGGGCCAAACGTCCTCTTGCTAGTGTGGTGTAGAAGTTTGGAGAGGGGATGCCAGCTCAGGTGTCATCCTTGTCATCTGACCATGGCTCAAAATTATGAGGTCCATCCCAAAATAGCCCTACTGTTGCTTTAAAACAGATGTTAATATAACTAAAGAAAACCCTTCATGTGAGGCCCCTATCCCCACCCCCCTTGCGGGGTTACTCAAACAGCATAAATATAATACTGTACATCATTTAGAACATTATTATTCATTTACAGATAAAATAATAAAGTTTAAATAAGAATTTCTGAACAGCTTTTTTTTTTCTTTAGTTGCTGTATGGTGGGACAACTGGAATGGTGAGGCTGTACGATACTAAAGAAAGACGAGTTGTTAAAGAAATTTGTACAGAAAGCAGCAGTAACAATAACCAAAGGTAGTTAGTTCTCTTACTTGCTTTTTTTTCAGCATGAAATAGTAAGTCTACAGGTTAATAAGTTTGAAAAAGTTTCTTTTATTTTTAAAATGCAGAGAAATTGAACATTTATTTTGTAAATACAAATAATTTTTCAGCAACAACTACAACTCATGAGCTATTTTACATAAGAATATACAAAAACAGATAAGGCTAAAAGTAAAAATGAAAGTAACCTATTAAAAAATAATTGTTGAGGAAAACCACAGCATTTAATGTTAATGCTGCTATATCTAAAACACAAATGAAATTATTAAAAGCAGGAAACATTAAATGAGACTGAAGATTATTGTGTATTAAGAAATAGCAATAAAAAAGGGTAAGCTATAAAAAAATGAAACTGGCATGCAAATTTTATCAAGGATAACTTTCAGGTAGGATTTAAACCACTGATTTCATATTCAACAGACTGGAGTTTCATCCATTCTTGAACCATTTTTTATAGGATATTTTAATATTTAAGTTAATTGATGAAATAACTACAAATGAAATAACTAATATATGTAGCAAAATGCTACATGTATTATTTTTTTCATACTACTAATTTTTTTTCTAAAAGCTACTTGAATTCTTTAAAAAAAATTGTAATGATTCTTAAATCAACCTATGTTTTTAGTCAATGCCAGCTTAAATTGACAGTGCAGATTAAACCAACAAGTGTATAACTCCCAGTTAAATAGTTTAAACATTATCTCAATATATTAAAAGCAATTGTTGTATTTGATTAGAATTTTATTTTAACCTTATTAGCATAATAAAATTTTATTGGAAATGAAATTCTTTATTTTCAAGAAATTTTTTCTATAATTCTTGGTCATGTAGTAATATTTTTCATACGATGTGAACTATAGCATTTTTCATATTGTCAACTTTAGTTGCAGCTATAGATACCAATGTTTTTAAAAATGGAACAAAGCATTAATTAATGAGTGATATTACAAAGATAATATTAGGTTGAACTGTTTGTTAAAAATTCTTTTTTCTAGCACTACCTTTTAAGGATCATAACATAATTATTTTAACATAAATATTTTTTTAAAAGTGTTTATAATCTTTACAAAATTAGTTTTAACTCAAATGGAATTTAATATATTTTATAATAATGATAAGAATTTTATAGGAAAATGTTTATACATATCAACATAAAATATTTCTTAAATTAATCTTCATTAAAATGATTAAATATTGCATAAAGTATTCTGTCATTTATATTCTGGAAATTGGGATGCAGTTATGCATGTCATATCACAATTTTATTTTTAGTAACAAACATTGAAATGGATTATAATTCTATGCATTGATTTTTACTTTTTTTTTATCTTTTAGTAATAAAATGCCTTTTTATGTTTTAGAGTGCTTTGCATCTGTTGCAGTCCACTGGGAACAAACTTTGTAACTTCTACAAGCTTAGGAGAAGGAGGTCAGCTTTCTCTTTGGGATATGAAAACATTATCTTTGGAAGTATGCCTCTTATTTATAGATAAAAGTTGATTTTTATGTTTAAAATTGCTCTAATATTTTGAGAAGCTTCTGCCAGAACATTAATTACATTGGTGCTACTGTTTGAATACCCAATCTGTAACAATTATTAAAATATTTTTAAAATTATCTCGAATAAATAAGATCTAAATTTAAAGAAAAATGTACTGTAGTTCAGCCTTACATGTTGTGACATAATTGCCATGTTTAAATTGTATTTTTTTTTTTTTTTTTTCAAAATGTAAAAATAAACAAAATTTTTAGTTATCAGTTGTATTTAATTTCTCTGGTTTCTAATGTGAAATCTGTATATGTTGTAAATGTGTATTATAGAATATTAATTTTTAAATGAATACTTTTGATACTTTTCAAAATAAAAACATATTTTACTGAAATTTCGGATGTCTTCAGCCAAAAATGATAACTTATAGAATAATTTTTTTTTTACTCTTCATTTTTTATACTTTAAAAAATAAGTAGTAATTTTTGACAAATTTAAATAGTTTCTCATTCTTAAGGAATTGCTGAGCTATGCATATGTTTAGAGTAATTTTTTATGTTTTATTATATATTATTTGTAGTATTACCTTTCTAATTTTAAAGCACAATATTTTGTTACCATATGAATATTGAAAATAGGTAATGCAAATTCTATACATCTTTATTTACATTTTAATAATCTTTTTTGTCTATTTACTGCTACTGTGTAACATTATCAAAAACAAATGTTACTATTTTCAGAGACAGCTTTTACCAAAGTCTGATAAAGCTTGTGTACATTGTTGTTCTTTCAACCATAATGGGCAACTACTTCTCATTGGTTCTTCAGATGGAACTTCCTCAATATTAGGTTGGTAATTCATTGTTGTATAGCTTGCAACATGCCAAACCAATTTTGCAATTTGGCAAGTCACAAGTCTTCTAGATCAAAATATTGAATATTACTTAACAAGTGCAGCAAATCTTACCTGAAAAATTATTTGTGTCTATTCTTACTGCAGTTTTCTCTTTCTTGTAATTCTTTGGAGAGTAAGAGTTTTTTTTTAATAATTTATAAATAAAAATATTTAATTTTTTTAAAAATTATCGATAAAAATTTGAGACTATGTTGTTAATAATATATAATTAGATTTAAATAATTAATTAAAACAATAAAAATGATGTATTTTAGAAATTTTCTGCTTTTAAGCGCATTTAATGAGCACTTAAGGCTTTTTAAAAATATAATTCAGGGAAATTAGAACTGGTAATGCTTTTTATTTAAAAGATTAATTGGTGGTTGATTAGATTTCTTTCAAAAAATTCATTTACTAAAAATGGTAAATTAACATTGCCTTTTTAATAGAATTAATTTTCAATTTTTTAGACATTCATTGAAAAATAAAAAATTATAGAAAAGCTAAAAAAAAAAAAAAAAAATTGGATTTTTTTAAAAAATGATAATATGTATGTAAAGCATTCTTGTATATTAGAAATTCTTACAAGATGGAAGCTTTGCAGATCTCTAATGTTCTTTGTATGATTTTAGATTTGAGGACTTCTGAAATTTTTGCAACATGGCCTTCTCATCCTGGAGGTGTGTTTTCAACGGAATTCAGCTTGGATGAAACAGCTTGTTACACTCTGGGAGCTGATAAAAAGGTTAATTTTCTCTCCACTTTTTAAATCTTATGTGGGTTTTATTTACTGTTTTTATAACTTATTTTGATGCAGTTAATTCATTATTTTAAGAATCTCATATTAATGAATTGTATTGCTTTTTGAATGCATTTAATTTGGTTAGTTAAAAAAATGTAGATTTCAAAGAGAAATCTATCGATTTGTATCGGCTCTGTGAATTAATTAAGTTTGATACGAACATATTAGTATTTTTCCTAATTATGCAATAAAATTCTAATGATGAAATAATGAATTACCTTGTTATATTTTTCATTTTGTTCAATAACAGTTTGCCCCATGTTTGCAACTTCATAACTCCTAATTCAAAGAATTTTTGGTTCCTACCAGCAACAAATTGAATCAAGTGTGATTCTAATTGTGACCTTAGCCATTCAAAAAGTTTTAAAGACACAAATAAATAATTTAAAAGTGAAAGATCTAGTCATCATTATCATTTCACTACTGAACTCTTATAATTTTTAATGAGTCACAGAAGATTATGTATGTGTTCTCATATGTTGTTGAATATCATTCTTGAACAATTTACCTATTTAGAACATTTTTATCTGGATGTTATTTCTAGTTTTAACAGTACATTTTGGAAGCAATGAAAAAATGCTCAGTATTTTTCACTAAACTAATGACATAATTTTCTTCCAAGAATTTCAACTATCTGTCTGGTTTATGTTGATTTAGCATATTTACTGCAAGATCTTTTCAATTGATATCATTTTAAACTATCCATTTTTCTTTGATATTTATCACTCATTTTAAAAATGGGTCATTTTTATTACTTTAAAGTATAAACTGTATCCATGTAATTTCTTCAATTAAAGAGAAATTCAAATATGAGGATTTTTAAAAATTCCACCTTTTGTCGCTGGATTTGACAGGGAAAAAACGAACTTAGAATTTTGTCACTAATCACCAGCATTTGCAGATTCCATTCCATCAAATGATGCTGAATGATTTTGATATTACAAGAACTCTTTTATATTTCTATTCTCTTCTGTTCTAAACAGATGCTATTAATACTTTAATAACATTGCATTGATGGAAGTCCTCAATATTCTTGTGATGCTTGATAATTTAATTTACTAATTGTAAAATGCATGCAATCTTCTTAATTTCTGTTTTGATTATTTTTAATTGTTTGTGTTTACTTAAAAGGTCTTGTGTATTGCCTCTGACTATAAAATTACAATTTGTAAAAAAATCAAATCCTATATTCTTTGGTTTATAATACCACACTCCAAACTTCGTATGTAAAATGTATGTTGATTAAGGAATGGGCATGCATTATGTCTGTAGAACTGTTCAATAAACTTACATTCAATATGTAGAAACAAAGTCAGCAACTGTTGTAGTTGCAGGAAATGATATCACTTATAAAAAGGTATTTCTTTTCTATTCTTTCTCTCTACTTGGCAACTTTTTTTGTAAAGTCATTTTTTTAGCAATGCATTTTTTTATATATATACGAGTCCGTAGAGTATTCATGTTTTATTCTTCTGCAATAGCCTATTTTTATGTTTTTTATTACTTTTTTCTTTGAATGTTCATTAAGCTATAGCTGAATGTTCATTAAGCTAAGCTTATAGTTTGAGATTCACTGGCAATCGTTGATTTGTCGCGAATTTGTGTTGCAAAACTGTCCGTTCATAAGTTATACAAACTTTTGTTTATAGAAACAATGGTAGCTTGTCCAGAAGGTTGCAAAACTGTAATAATCCCTATAAATATTACAGTTTCTTTGATTTTCTTTTTGTTTGACATTTGCTTACTTTTACTTAATACAGTATCGATTATCATAAATAATTAAAGTTGAAAAATCTAAATATTATTCGTATCATATAACTGCAATGTGGTCTCAAAATCACAACTTCACTTGGAAAGAGCTTCAAATTGTCCTTCGCAATATATTAGAAACGATCAATCTGCTCTCAAAATCTCAGGATATGCTTAGTGAAATAATATTTAAATAGGTTAAAAAAATTTTTGTGCTTATAACAGCTGCAAAAGTCAATAGCCCTTTCATAAGGAATATGAATTATCGACATTCTTGGAACATCAAATAAAAACAGAAACAAAAGAGGCAGACTTAGATACATGTACATAGATAGTAAGTGTTTGTCAAGAATTATGCTATTGATCTTTTAACTATCACCACTTTTACTCGATTTCGCACCAGACGATTTTTACTTTTATAAAAAGTCATAATAGTTATCAAATTATTTAAGGGATTTATCAAAATGCAATGAAAAGATGATGTAACTTTCAAATGATAGGTTATAAGAATGTATTCAACAATTATATGAACTTTAGAATAAGTTAATTATTTGAACTTTGAAGGCAATGCAATTTAAATTTTTGTAATTTTAATGAATATTTAAAAAAATCATTATTGAAATGTCTCAATTTGGGTGATAAAGTAATTTTATCCATTCACAAATTGATAAAATTGGAACGTTTCTAAAAAAATATTGATATTACCATAACATAAATTCTATCAAAAAATTAATTTTTCTTAATATTTTATAAATATAAACTTAATTACAAATATTTGATATTCTTTATGAGACAGTAAAATCTGCTTAATATTTCATTTGAGTTTTCATTATTCTGTATTTAATATTTCATTTCTTCTGTATTTTTTTTTTCAGTTCACTTCTTGGAGTGCGAATAGGACAGGCCAGAAGCTGTGTGATCTGGATATTCATTGTGATTTCTCAGAACCCATCTCTACTTATGGAAAAAGGTTTTGTTTCAACAGTGATGGAAGTCACGTGTTGACGTGTGGACCCCTCGGTGGAGTCATCTATAAAGTGAGATTTCTACCTTTGTCACACCAAAATGCCATTGAGTTAAATTGATTGAATAAAACTGTATATGAAGTGTATAGTCGGTAACAACTGTTGATTAATAATGTGAGGAAAACTGCAGAAAATTACCTATGGTACAAAAAATTACCTACCTATTTAAATAATCCTGCATATTCATTTAGTGAATAAGGTGGTCATAAAAATAATTTTTTTCTGTAGGGAGACATTTGCAGTCACAGGAAGGTGAATGCTGAAGAAACTAGTAGGAGTTTTCCCTAAAAACATTCTCTCATACTCTCCTAGAAAAGGTCTTTCCCCCTCCACATAAATTTTATAGATCTTCAGTAAGGCCGCAAACACATTGCATGGTATTGATGAGCAGTGGTTACAAAATATGGATCTTTGGGTGGGAATGTAGCCTTTTTATTGAATCTATCAGATGAATTTAGATAATATTAGAATTTAGATATTATTAGAATTTAGATAATATTAACTGATAGATAACAATAGCCACATTGAGAAATATATAATTATATTTTTATCTCATCAAAGAAAAAAAAACTCTCAAAGATTTATCTATAATTTATTTTTAAAAAAATCCATAATTAGTTCTTATTTATAATTTTTAATAATTCACATACATATTGTTCATGTTTGTGTTGTTTTTAAAATTTGTTGAATGATGTTGCATGCCATGTTTCAAAATCAAGTATTTAACTCATTTCAGCGGTCTATATTCTTTGGCACATTTGTCTCCATTGGAATCATTCAACGTTTATTATTTGTTCATGTTCACGGAAGAGCTCCTGATTTTTAAAAAAATTTAATTTTTAATTTTTTTAAAAGAGACTATGACTCTGCAGTATTGTGTTGAATCACTTTAGATATTATTTTACATAGATACTATCATATTTGTCTGAAATATACATTTATTACCACTTTTTGTTGTCTATCTACAGAAATAATCTGATAACTTCTTTATATATCTTTTTATCTAGAAAAGTAAATTTTAGTTTTTCTCTGACTTTGATTTATTTTCTGTTTTGTATAGATTGGGAACTCTACAGCCGCTCCTGTGCTGGACATCGGAGGCCACAACAAATTTGTTAACACAGTGGACTGGTCAGCTGCCATGGAGAGCAGCACTTGCATCTGTGGTACGGTTGATGGGCGAGTAATCGTCAGCACCCTATTGAACCAGTGATTTGCTCCCAGTGACTTTTTTTCCTTCATGTTATATCATTCCATTTTTTTTTTTTTAAATAAAGTCTATTTTTATCGACTGATTGATATTGCAAATTTATTTCAGCGAGAATCTTCATGCAAAAAAGTACCTCGAATTTGACATTATTTGTATATTAGTCTTCATAGTACTGATTTACTTTTTTTTATATGGATATTACATGGGCGCAAACAGATTTAGATAGATCTAAATTTTCTTTGTGTATGCTGATATAGTTATTGCTAATAACAATCACTACTTTCTAAACCAGCAGTTTCATTCATCCGCTTAGATCAGGGGTTGGCAGACTTTTTCAGGGTACGGGCTACTTCTAATTTTTTCAAATTGTGGTCCACCCAGTGGTGTAAGTCTACAATATTTATTATAATTTAATAATAAATACTTAATATGTACTTACCTACATAACTACAATTATAATAATAATTGCCACAAATATAATAATATCAAATGATGTATTTAATATCAAAAAATTCAAAATACATTAAAAAATAAATTATTTCATCTAAAGTTAGTTCTTGTCGTTGTAGTTAGTAGAAGACTTCAGTTGCATACTGTAAGCCAAAATCTCGCTATATAATTACTAATTGCTAATCTTACACTGGATTCTAAGTGGTCATCTTGAGACGGGAACGATATGTTGTCTTAATTATGTTCATCTTTGAAAATGCATATTCACACAGATAGGTAGAACCAAAGAACGAAATAATATGCAACTTTTTTAAAATTAAGATACATCCAAAAATTATTCTTAGGTTCTGAACAAATTTTCATTTTGAAGGAGATAAACTTTGTTTTCGTTAAGAGATAAAAAGAATACAATGTTCTGTGAATATGTTTCTTTTAGTATGCGCGTCTTAGGTCTTACTAAAGGCGTTCACCCCAAAATGTCGTGGTGGTCCACCGTTTGATCGTGGTTGACTTAACGCCCACCCCTGGCTTAAAAGATCCGTGAGATTGTCTCAAATATCTTTTAAATAGTTACCTTTACTATTGTACCATAACTTATGACAAATAAATTAATTTTTAATGAAAGGAATAAGGAAAATTCTGTCGAAAAAGACGACTTCAAATAGCTTGAAAAAGGCGAAAACATTCTCATATTTCTTCTGAAAAAGGTTTTCTTGCTCTACTGTAAAGATTAAACCATAATCAAACATATGAATATTAATGTAACTTAGAAGTTTGGAGTGCCAAATTAATTGTTACCAAAGCTCAGAATGTTGAAGTTTGTTCAGCAGCTCGTAAAACTGCCCATCAATGCGAAAATACCAACAATCTCGGGAGAATGTACACGTCTGATTCAAATGATTACAAAAACATACTTGGAAGTTTTGAATATAAGGTTACTCATATATAAGGTTAATATATCGTGATCCGCTCTTTATTTTTGCAATCGTTGGGAATTAAACATGTCCTTTCAGTTACAAACAAATTTTCAAATGAGATGTATATTTATGATATGGTATTTTTTGAAGTTAAAAAAATCTTAATAATTATAAAAATTACGAAATCTAACTTTTAATATGGCTTTCTATTCTCTGGAGTTAGATTTGGTAAAAGTTTTCACATATTGTAATGACTTCCATAGGACAAAAATTGGCAGAGATATTTCGTCTTACATTTTGAATTGAACTAGTTTATGAGAATTTCGATTTCAGACTTGTAAGATACAATAAATACGCCAAATAAAATCTACTTACTCCTAGGAAAGGAAAAATCCTCGGGAAGAACCAGTGAGCTATAACGCACATGCAAATAAAAACTAAAATTCTCAGCATCATTTGATCAACTCAACTTTTAATCTGAGATATTTGTCAATTTTTGACGTATAGAAATCAAACTTTCTGTGGTTTATTCGTTTTATTACGCGTAAATTTATGAATAAAGGGAACGGGAGGCAGTATAAAAACCTAAATTTTGTGATTTTTATAAAATAGATTTTTCTTCCATTTTCGTTCTTTTTTTTTTTTTTTTAAACCCTCAAAATATGTTTAAGTAAAAGTTAATCTCATTTGGATTTTTTTTTAAACTACAAGAAATGTTGTGAAAATAAAGAGTGTGTAAAGTTAGCATTACACCCTGTAATGTGTTAACTCCTCTGTTATGCTTTTCAAGAGATGAAAGGAAATAGCAGAGTAAAGCAGCGTTCACACGAAGCCCAACTATTGCGTGCAATAAAAGTACGCCTACCTCGGGAAAGTCACGTGACCGCAATGGGACAATGGCAAATGTCTTCATCGGGACAGGTGGGTTTACTACATTCAGCCAGATTCCAAACAATTCACACATGCGCACAAGGAAGGTTGCAAGGGCACTCACTGAAAGAGCAGACAATAGAAAGTTCTTGTTTCGACGGGACAAGTACATGCCACTGTACAGTTTCTGCGCATGCGTAGACGTAATGGAGGGATTAGCTGGCTGAATGTAAATCCTATTGCCATTACTTATTACTAGTACTCATAGAGCTGATATAGTATCTCAGCTCTATGCTAGTACCTAACCATTTGCCATTGTGATGTCGTGGTCTTTGAGAGGTAGGCGTGGCCTTCTATTGCACGCACGAATTGGCCTTGGGTGAACACTGCTTAAGCGTGGCGGAAAGTGTAGATCGCTGGAAATTTGGAATCGGAAAAATGCTCTGAAAATATGAGAGGACCAACGAAAAGTAGTGTAAATTACGGGAAAACATAAAGCTGGGAACGTAAATACGAGTTAGTAGTGTACCTCTGAGAATAATGGAAAGTGTGCGTGCGTTATTACTCTAAAAAAATATATCGCTAAAGCTACTACATGTGGCAAATAATAATAATTTAAAAAAATTTAATTGCATATTTTGGAATGTAAAGCGAAATTTTTTTTTTATTTATTATGGTGTCGGTTTATATATAGAATTGCTAATCTCGCAAAAAACGTAGGCTCCATAGCGGTGGTAAGCGCTAGTTATTACCAATACAGCACGTTTCATTTCTACGGTTTATATTTCTTAAATTAAAAAAAAAATGTAAACGAAATTATTTGGGGCTGGGGGAATAGTTGTTTCAGTTTTTTGAAACTGTCTATTAACGTTGATCTGTTGCATTGACGGAGGATTTAGGAGAAATGGCGAGCATCCAGGATGTTAGAATTTGTCACAAATGCTATCATCTGTAGTTTGAAATTTGTTATATAAGAATTTATGCTCCCTCCTATTTTTCAAACGAAAATAAAATAGCATAGAAAATAAGACTAGTACATATACAACAGATCGTACATAAGACGGCGAATAAATGAGGGGGGTGAGAATGATAGAGCTATCAAAGTTAAAACTTGCCAATGGCGTCATGCCGGTTACTTTATAAGATTTGGTTATAAAATATTCCATCATTTTTTTTTATGCTTGAAAATAAAAATGCGTGCTCTCATAATGACAAAGTCACATGATTTTTTAATATTTTTTATTTCGGCTTTTATACTGACTTTGAATTTTATCAGATTCTGAATATCGCTGTACAAAGAAAGATAACCAGCAGTCATCTTGTCATGCCTTGTTTTTATTTCGGTTTATATACTGTTTTTGAATTTTTAGGTTAATTTTTGAAGAAAAGAACACATCCTCGGCTTATACTTGGATTGGCTTATATTTAGAAATACAAGGACAGTAAAAGATAAGCGGAATTCAGATGTTTTTTCTTGATAAATCCTAAAATTTTGAGGTATAAAGATGATTTTTACACTATCTGAAAATTCAAAAATATATATTTTCTCTGATATCAAGTAGGTCGCTGTAATTTTGTCCTAATTTTAATAAATTTTTAATAACATTTTAAGTATATTTTGCAACAATACTTTACATTTTTGTTATAAAATTGTAATCGTTTTCGTTATTACTATAAATATTTTATCACGGTCATTCATTCAATCCTTATTAATCAAAGTAAGATTTGATATATTTTTTATGCATTGATTAGGTTCCTTTTTAAAATATTGTTTCAATACTTTTTTCTTAGTTTTTGGTAATTACATATAAAATTTAACTTCAAAAATCAGTTTGTTGTTGATAAGTTTGTGCTTTTCTAAACACTCTTTTCTGTAATATAATTAGATATATGCAACTGTAGCTTCCTTCATTAAGTTGAATTTTAGCTTCCTTTTTGCAGTGCATTTAATTTCGTATTGAATCAGTGAAAAGAAATTTTCTTGAAAATATTACTAGAATTTTGATTTCAGTTTTACGCTAAAAATTTGTATTGTCGATTGATAGAAATCTTAAATATTGTTGCAAAATTTTCTTTACCGGAGTTCGTTTGGATAGTGGAAGTGATATGGTGTGTAGAACGCTCAATCAGCAGACGGTAGTAGAAAATAAAACAACGACGTTTATTTACACGAAGACACACAGGACAGCACAAAGCGACAACTATATACAGCACAGAAGACGATTATCTTCACCCGAGACGTGTAGCATACAACAGCACACACAGCAGCATACAACCAGAATCTACTGCAGACAGTAGCGCACAGCTCAGTTCAGCACTAGCTTGACTCAGTCGCTTCCGACTACTCCGTCTTCTACTTCTCCGACTCTGACTCGGATTACTGACTTCGCTCCGCTTACTCTTCTTCGACCCTCCGTCCACTCTGACTACTGACTTCCTTCTGGCAGCCGCAGCCCCTATTATAGGTCTCAGGAGGCGGGGCTAGAAGCCTCTCAACCAATCAGGAACGTTCGAGGCGTATCTCGGTTCCTACTGGACGGATCGGGAAAATTCTCGAAGTTTCGGGTATTATCTATTTTGGTGCCAAAGTCGCCAAATTCGTCGCCAGGTTCTGGGACCTTCGACGCGCCAACTGGACGCCGTCCAGTACCGATGACTTTAAAACTTTCTTTCCGACGATGGAACAAACTATGCTGGGAAGCCGAATTGCAGGTTTGTAACAATATTTTATGAACATGTTTCGATTTGTCATGCAAGTTATTAGGTTATTTGAAATTATGCCTCGTTTCAGATTGTAACTCAAATTTTAAATAAAATGAAAGATAGTGGAAACTAGTTAGGACATAGCGCAATGAGCAGAATAGGTGTAAGGTTTTAGAGAAATATGATTCAATATCTATCAAAATTTGATTTTTAAAGTACTTCACTGAGAATTCGTTAATACCGAGTTACGAGTAAAAGATTTTATTTAAATGTTCTAACGCTCAGTAATTCTGATGAACTAATTGGCGGCTTATATAAGTACTTGAAAATCCACTTTTTAGTTCTTGTTTCGCTTGTTTTCCGATTTTTTTTTGAATAATGAGTTAAATTCACTAATAATAAGTATGTGTTTATTATTTGATGAATGATCAAGTGTTAATTACATGAATAAGTGTTAATTTTCAGGAACTTGCATGACTTTCCTGACATGAAAATAAGTGTTAATTGTTTGAAATATATCTTGGGAAAATGAAAGTAACCAGATGCTCCTATTTCTCTCACTTAGTTTGGGTTTGTTCTGATTTTGATAAGCACTGGCTTTTCACTCAGAAGTAATTCAAATTGAATTAAAAAAATAATTAAAGATAAGCGGAGTCTAAAGCATTATCTTTAACGCCTTTTATTATATCCTGAATATTGCTGCGCAAGGAAACTTACCAACAATCACCTTGTCATACTTGTTAAGGTTCATTATTATTAACCCTCTTACCTGTGGCTAGAATCCTTGCCGCGTTAATTTAACCTAAGAATTGTCATTTTAATTCAAATCATTTATTTGAATTCTCCTCTCTCATTTATTGTTTACTAGCCGCCATTGGTGACTAGCTAATATGACGGGTATGTTGTTTGTTATTTCCAATTAAATCATTTACGCATAATTTAATATTCAAAATTTAAAGCGTTGAATTATAATAGGTATCAAAGCCGTGTTATTTAATAGCTTTATATTGCTCTGTGCATTATTATATTCTAAATATTCTATTCTATTCTAATAGAGTCAAGTTCTATGGCACCATTGTGGCATTAAAAATGCGACTTTCAAGATAAACTTATCTTTTAACTTACACTGCATTATAACATCACTTCTACATAAATATAAAAACGCTAAAGTACATGACAAAGAAATCCCCGTTGTTACTCATTGTTGAATGACGACAGTCAAATTCAATTAAGTGTCATACAACTTACTAATAGTTTCAGTGAATGTTTTTACAGATGTAACTTAATTCAACATTTGGCTTAACTAATAACTGTAGCTGAAAAACATCATACATTCTCATTTATAGTTTTACCGTACTACTTCATTCAGCCAGAGGAAAGGAGATTTAAAAGAAATCAAGGTTATCGAAATAGGTGTCAATTAAAGTTTTATCGAGATCGAATACAGATTTAACCATCGGCAGAATACAGACTTAACCATCGCCAGATAGATAATCTCTATGACTTTCCTATGGAAACTGGCTTTCATTTCTGCCAAAGGTATTATTTCACAGAATCATTTTAAAATTCAAAAAATTATCCTTTTTATGATATCATTTCCATAAAATTTTTTTCTTTGTTTTCAATATATATATATATATATATATATTAATTTGCTTTGGTTTTAATCTAAAACAAGTCATGATGCAACTCAAACTCATCCATTAAAAACTCAATCGCATGTATTTGACAATTTTGACAATGTTGAAAATAAGATTTAAAAAAAAAAATGTTTTTTTTTAGACATTACATCGGAGGTAGGATTTTTACTTCCCCTTTTATATATAATTTTTAACCTGTACTCCAATAATTTATAAATAGACTGGTCTAATTTCCATATCTTTAAGTCGTATTAAATAGCACGTTAAAAAAGTGTATTCCGTATTAATTCTTTCACTGCCTAAAAAATAATAATAATAATAATCTGGGTGAACAAACTGGTCGACAAAGACGACTAGTTCAACCATTTTATGTAAACTACAAAATTTTTAAACAGAATCCTTTTTTCTTAACCTCGTACAATGGAAGAAAATTGTACGATTAAATATTTGACGGAATAATGAAAACTGGTCAAACTTCAGCTTAAGAATGAAATATCTTGTTAAAAATTATACTAATAATGTATATTTTTTAAAATTTATGAAATCCAGAAAAAAATTGGCCGAAGTAATGGTGAAAAAAGCATCAAAATTTCATTGGATTTTAATTAATTAAAATTCCAATTTAAATTATATCTCGACATGTGTTTTCTCATCCTCCAAAGTTTATCTCCAGTAAATTCGGTAGTTGTACTTCAGATATCTGTCTTGAAGAGCAGAGCCGGCCTTTTCTATGAAGGAGCCCGGGTGCAAGAAACCATTTGGGGCCCTAAATTTTTTGTAAAGTAAAATAATAATAATAATAATAAATACGAGCACTTATTACTATTGCATGCTTATTTAATGCGTGATTTTGTTTTTGCTATTAATTACTTCAGGAAAATTATAATTTTTTACCAATTTTTTTTTCAATGCTTAGTATAGAAAGTGCGTTTAAGTATTATGCACATATGCTTGACCGAAGACAATTTTTTATTAATTTTAATTTGCTGAAAGAGCGCTCAGCATTTATTATAGTAACTGGCAATGTAAAGAAAAGTTTTAACACAGTTAATACATTTAGAAATAAATCACTATAATTATTAATTAGTACATATTGCAATATGTGTTGCGCGTTATTTACATCCCTTTTAAATCAAATCAAATTCCGTAGCAATACAATTATTTGGATTACGCTTTCATCTACATCGTTATTATAAAACATTAAAAAGTTTTTGGAACAGTTTATGATTCTCTAAAGTTTTTGTATCGGTGATTAATTTGAAATACTTTTAAATCTGTCCTCAATCTGTACAATAACAGTATCTGTTACAGATTTTAAAAATAACATCTAAATTCCTCAACCGGGTTTTCTACAATTTCATTTTCTGCTGTTTCGAAATATAATTTTTCTCTTTTTTCGAATTCGTTTTTCAAGAAAATGTTCTGAAAGATTCAAATTACGTGCCATCGCTTTTGCTTCGTCTAAATACGAGTTAAATTTTCTCCTTAAATTTTGAATTTCAGTTTTAATTTTATTGACTAAATTAAAATTTGAATTTTATTGACTAAATTAAAATTTGAATTTTATTGAATAAATTCAAATTTTATTGACTAATTACTAGTCGGGAACAATTATTTTTATTTGAAATAGTTTATTGATATCTAATTTTGCACAATATTGTGAACTATTCTATTAAACATAAAATAAATGTCATTTCTTTACTGAATCCAATAGACTTTTAGCTTCGGATATCGCTGTGTTATTGTTATTTGCATCAATAAATTCTTTTAGGTATCTATTTTGGCTTTCCAAAGAGTGTCGCACAATGGTTTGAGAGTAATGTTTAAATGCTTTTGTAAATTTTCCCATCTTTTTGTAGATGCAGAAAATAAGCAATATAAGCGTTGCAATATCCCAAAAATTTTTTAGCAATATATACTGCTGGAAGCGGCATCACAAATTAATAAGTTAAAAGAGTATGATAGGCTAAGTACACTCATAAATTGAATGAGGGTTTAGAGGAATTATTATAGATTTTGCACTTTTATATTTCCCTTTCATGTTACCACCATTGTCGTATGCCTGTCCACTACAATTTATAATATCTAAATCAAGCTCACTTAATATTTCCAATAGAGCTTTCGCTAGTCCAGTCACATCAATAAACCCTATAAATGGTGAGGTAAGTGACTGTAAATCTACTTACCTTATATTAATAATATTTTGCACATTTACACTAGAGTATGATAAATACTGTAAACTTCGTATAATTCCAAATCCGTCTGCTGCTCCATTTAAACTTCTTCTTTTTCATTCCGGTCGTGTCCGATTGAGAAGTGATGCAGCGTACATTACTAAGATTTGATCGTTTAATTTATCTTCGTTTTATTTTTATTTGAACAACTTAATATAAACAAACATACACAGATGCAGGCATCAAAAATATAACTCAGATAAAAAAAAAAAAAAAAAAAAAAAGAGATAGCTGATGATTTACAAGTCCATTTGAACCCAGCCTCAGCCTTCACTTCTGGGCGCCGGGCACGCCGCTCTGTCTTAATATGTCTGATGGGGATTTCCTTATTCATAAATGAGCTGCCCCTCCCCTTTTTCATAGGTATCCTGCGATCGTTGCGTAATAAAGGCGTCATTCGACGTTAAGCCAACCACATGAACACAAGCTTGTAGACTTTTAGTATGTGTAACATAATTATTGTTTAGAACACTATTTTAATTCTTAATCACGGTGTGGCCCCCCTCAGTCGCCGCACCCCGGTACATAGCACCCGCCGCACCACCCCACTCTCAGATGGCCGGCTCTGCTGAAGAGTGCCAATGCACTACACACACATATATTCTCTTTTATTATTAGAAGAGATAGAGTTTTATGTTCTAGATATATTTAAATCTTCCTATAAAATTCTGGATAATTATTCTTGAAAATTCCTTAAATGCATAAATGCCGAATCCCAAAAGTTCCCTCTCTTCTTATAAATTGCATTAAGCTAATAAAACTATTTTATCACTAGGTTGTTTAGATTCTTGCAATTTCGTGACGTTTCGTCATTTTATTATTTTGATGAATAATGACTGATCAGTATCATAATTCATTCGAAACCAATTAATTTTCTTTTACGTACGGTATCATATTATTTTTTTTTGTTTATGATAAAGCAGCCAGACATCCGTATAACCCGAACTTATCTAGAGCGCTCTGAATTATTGTTAAAAAAAACTGGTCACTTGACTAATTTCACATTTTTAATAGGAGAAAAAAAATGCAAATCTGGTTTTATTATCTGAGTATGGTGGATAAAATTTCATCGAACTGATATTTTGTCTAATTTATTAAGAGTCAGGTTCGCTAGAGCGGTTACTTTGCGTGGAAGTCTGGGAGAGAGAAAGATGTCAAATGGAACGTTCACTGAATCACGTAGCGGTTTTCCACAGAAAGTTGTTATCTCCAGTTTCTGTGTTTACGAACTGGTTCGCCAACCTTTCGCAGGTTATTTATTATGTCTTTAACTATCAGAATAAACTAAATAAAATTTCGTTAATGATCCATTCTTTTACAACTCCTTTGTTTTCAGAATAAAGATCTATGGTAGAGAAACCATAAAAGCAGTGTAACTCTCATTTGAGAATTTTTTATCTCATACTTACAAATTCAAAATGATTTCAGAAATTAATGAAATATATTAGCTGTTATAATTTTGCCTTGGTTTAAAGAAATTTATAAATATATTATTCTGGACACTTTTTGGCAACTATCTTGTTTAGCTCTTGATTTTTCTGGTTTTTCAATTATTAATATGGAATATATTTATTTAAAATTTCACATTTTCATTTGATAAAACTAACAAATATGATTTTATTGAGAACCAATCTATTACAAATTACAATGCACATAATTTGTTTTTAAAAAATGTTTATGCTATAAAAAGAAAAAAAAAACCCTACATTGAATTAAAGAACAATTTTTTTACTATAATTTTAACATTGGTAAAAACACCAAAGTGAATGGTTTGATGAAACTATGAAATTTGTTTGAATTTCATCAGGTATATAAAAAAAATTGCTGCTATATGTACACCAAATTAAATTTTTTAAAAATACTAAAATTAGAGGAAGAAGTTTGAATGGAACTGAAAAAATCTATTATTAAAATATTTTTTTGTTTTAAAATAATATAAAATCTTTTTTATGAGATAAAATTTTCGGCATAATTATAGCTTAAAATCATCAAAAATCTGTTTAATTTTTAATAAACTAATATTTTATTTTTTTTAGACTTTTAAAAGATGGCAATAGCTTTTATCTTATCACTGTGTTAAATTTAATCAAGAACAGGAAACGGGTCGATATGTATTAAGAAAAAAGCAAACATTCATCATTATATTAAACATAGCATTAAAAATTATTATTTTAACAAACCTGTCTTGAGGAATATAAAATATCTTATTAAATGAATAATTAATTTACAAGATACTGTGGAACTTCGATTACTGTCGCCGTCCGGACCAGGGCTATGAAATTTCTTTATACACATGCACAGTAGCATGATTACATTGCTGATTCGGAACGAAAATGGAAGTAATGAAAATGAATAATGCATACATATTGTAATTTAAAAAAAAAGACCAATATAAATTTTAGTATGAGAGTAGTAATGTGCAGAAATATTTTGTTTTACCACAAACTGATGCTATTTGAAAATAACTTTTCATCACCTCCCATCTATTTGATGATATTTTGTTTTAGACTGACTGGTAACAGGAACTAATGATTAAGCGAAGGTTTATAATGTTAAAAACTAACCACTTTTGGTGATTATTAATATGTTTACTTTCAATTAACATTTTTATGCGATATGGTAATTTTTTTAACCTCATTTTCTTATTATTCATGAAAATGAGGTTACAATTCTATATAATTTTTCTTATTTAGTTTTGAACAATGAAAGGAAATCGGGCACTTAAATATTAAATGAAACAATGAAAGCAGTTTGAATTTTTGGTGAACAATAAAATCTGTTGCTGAAAATAACGCAAAAAATAACTTTTAGAAAATTGCTAAAATTTAGGAAAAATTTGTTTAACAATTAAATTAGCATCGTTAGAAAAGAAGACTATTTTCTAAATTTTTAAATGGTGCAAATATGTTTTTTATAAATGTATTTTCGAGAATTATTGCAGGGAAATGCCGGAATTTTGATTAACTTTTAATCAATAAATATTTTTAAAAAAATCATTGCGAAGTCCACATACTTATTTTTCAAAGTATATCTATGCCAAATATGGAAGCTTTAGATTTAATGGTCTATCTTACTGAGTACAATATACACAGACATTCATCTTTATTATTAATAGAGATAAGTAATTAATTTTACTTTTAATATTGAATTTAATAATCTAATGCCAGGCAATTGTCTATCTATTCGGATATTTGCACTCGTAATACATACGTGTACAAGAATTAAACATTTTATATCATTTATTAAAATTTTTGCCATTCTTTTTTATCTAATGACATGCGTAAATTCTAAAAATAAAAATAAGCATATTTAAATTATTATTTGTATCTGTACATTCAGTTAGATTCGCCTTTTCAAAGATATTCGAATTACAAAAATTGTGCGCACTTTACTGGATCCAAGAATTGAAACAGTTGGGAAAAAATATACTTTATGTAATATTATAATCAATTTTATTCAGAATATTTTCTCTTCCACCTCACTGTCTTGCAGTTTATGATACCTTAAATGCTTTTTGTAACCTTGAGTTTCACCTAAGGAGGAAAAAATGCAACATATGATCTGAAGGTCAAGGCTGACCTTTCTTTAAAGGCTGCTACTTGATGAAATTACATGCTCACTTTTCAAAAGGTAAAGCGACATTCTAGAATATCGTGTTACTTTCCATTATTAAACCTTTCATTTTATTCTTCAAATGACAAATGATAATTCATATAGAGTGAAATGTGGAAAAAGATCTGATTAAAAAACGATTCGAGTCTTATACCATTTCTGACTGATATTGTAATGAAAATTTTATAAACTTCAAGCATTGGTAGCATTTCTAATTTACAATTTAATTATCATGAAACTAATGTATACCTTTTTTGGAGATTTTTTAAAGTTTATATTTTAAATTATTTCAAGAAGTAGCTAATATTTTGCATTATCATTCAAATGTATTAGAATTCTGACCTGTTTTAGATTTTAATAGATTGTTCCACATACGAGGATTTCATAATTTAAAACCTGACAGACTTTTTTTTCTTCCCCAAAAAAAAAAAAAAAAAAAAATTAAATCCCTCTTTTATTTTGCGACTCAGGCAGAAATAATATGCGTTATTTATTTATTTATCGTGATAAGATTATAAATAATCATTGTTTTTCTCATTGCTTATCATTCTATATTTATTTTTAATGCATGCGTTGAAAGGAAATAGATCTATGTAACAATTCCACTATCTCGGTTGCGAATATCTATACCGATACGAATATTTGTTCCATGTATATAATGATAAATATATTACAATGTATTAAACCCCAATATTAGACGCACTTATAAATTGAAGTAAAGAAAAAGAGATAGAAAAAAAAAAGAAAAGAAAAGAAAAACCCGACGGGAATGAATTTCCCTAAAACTTTCGCATATTTTCCAATGAAATATTATTACCCCCCCCCGACACACACACACACTCATAAAATTAAGGACCTTTGGTAAATCTGCGAATTCCTTGCATGGCATGGGCGATTAATAATTAAGAAATGTTAATATTTGGCGTGAATCTAGCATTTTTACTCAATCTGTAGTGTGATCTTCGGCATTTAATGTCTGATAAGCGATTAATACATAAGTATTCGAAAATCAAATTTCTATTGTGGACGTTTTTTTCAATTTTTTTTCTGACTGATAGAAATCAAAATTTTATATACAGTTGCACTTTTAATTACAAAATCACTGACCAAATAGAATTTATTTAAATCATTACGTCTATGAGTTATTGCGTTTACATCCATATGAAAGTACAAACCGACAGATGTCCAAACTTTTGACAGATTTGATTAGTAATGCCAAATCTATATACTAAATTTTATTCTTTACATTTTATAATATTGCATTTACTTGCACTCGGGCAACCAAATAAATTTCCTTTGAATGAATTTCATTCGAAATTTGGTAAGAAATCTGCAAATGTAGCGATAAATCTATATATCAAATTTCATCGGTTTAATTCAAAGAGTTATTGAGTTATCGTGTTTACAGACAAACAGACATAATTCTAAAAATGCATCACTCCCCACACAGGGAGGTCAGAAAGGTGCAGATTCGTCAAAATGCAAATGTTTGAATTTATTGTCGATTACAATTCTTTCTCTTTCATTATATAAGAAAATAAAAATAATTCAAAATAAATCTAATATATAATCTAAAATATCACAAATATTAACGTTTTGGGATTGATTCGCATATTTTAATATTATTTTTAAATATTTACTTTTAATTGCCCTAATGATAATATGCTCACAAAAATATGCATCATATTATTGCGATACTAGTGCTAGTACTAGTTAAAGCAATGAAAACTATTGTTGCAAGTATTTTTTAAAAAAAATATGAAAATTAAAGTGAAAAATTGCATGGACATAAAATAGACATAATTAAAAAGGCAACCTTTAACGTGATATTATTTATAGGTTGGCATATTATCTATAAATAATGATATGCATGATGAAATATGATGATGAACCTGTCTCAATATTTTACAGGGTTCTGAGGCTACCAAATTTTGCAGATATTTACTTCTTAGATGATAAGTACTAACTAAGAAGGGGTCTAGCAAAATTTTAACTACAAATTTATTGTAATTTCAACGTTTTTTTTTTTTTTTCAAAACCCTTCTAAGCATATCATCTCCCAAAAATCATTTTTATGCCATTTAAAATTAGCATTTCAATTATATTTGTTTTCTTTCCACATAATTTTTTCTCAAATTTTAATAAATTAATTCATAAAATATTTTTAAGTATATTTTTTTACAGTACTTTTCATTGCTTTAGTATTCACGATGATACACATATACTTTGTTGATTATGGTATTAAATAATTTTTTTGTGTGTGTGCGCGCGTGCATAATCATTGATATAACTAAGAGTAAATGTTTAAAATTATAATAGAAAGAGATGATCCGATTCTAAAATATTAGAATGCTTCGATGTTTTGGACTAAAGATTCTGAGCTTTTTTTACTTTTTAAAATGGCGCGAAAACGGTTTTTGTGCAATAATGTTAAGCAAAGATATTAAAAGTTTAATTGACTTTTAATAAAAGATAATTTAATTAAAATTTTCTGAAATTTCATCTTAGGGAGCAATTATTTATTACTCAAGAAGTAACTAATACCAAATTTGTTGACCCAGGATAATCTTTTAAAGCATTTTGAAGTTTTTAAAAAAAATTATTCTATAATTTTAACATGTAAAAAAATCTGATGAATTAAAATTGAATATTTATTTTGAGTTTGCAAACTGAACTGATGACTGTAAGTTAATTATTTTCATCTGAATCACCAACATCTACAAATGAGATGTAGTTTTAATTACTAAAAATATTCTTTAAAGGATTTGATGAAATCCACTATGGATAGCGGCTAAATTGAAGTGAAGATTTTTGATGTTGAATAAACACAGGGATAGGTAAGACATGTGCCTTTCATCGACATTTCTGATATAAAATGTCACTGCATTGAAAAAACATTTTCAATTATTTTCCACTTCATTAGTCTAATACATGAATGGCTTTGAGCTCCATACTTCAAATTTGATAGAAATATACAAATTTGCTGTAATGACCATATGTCAAATTTAATCTGTCTAGCTCAATGAGGTTTAGAGTTATAATGTTCATAAACATATAATTCTAAAAATATGTTTTTAGGAATCGGAGAGTTCTGGAATATAGAAATTGGTCGAAATCTCGAATTTGTTGAAGATTACAATATTTTCTCTTTGTTTATTTCACGTACACGAAAACAATAAAATGGTTTGGAATTGGCTTTATCACCTGATAATATTATCAGTTTGCAAATTATCACATCTTAGTTAGTTTATATTGTGTAGCACGTGCTAAATATAATGTAAAATTCATTGCTACTCTAATATTGAAACAGGTACAGTGCCCCTTTAAAATCCAGTAACTCTTGGATATGCCAGAGAGCATTTTCTTACCCATATGTACTCAGTTTCAAGACAAAGGAGAAAGAGGACTGGAAATGAGAATTGCAAATATAAACATATATTTTAATATGCAAAATAAATTAATTTGGTTCTTATTGTGGCACGAGTTAGAAAAAAGTAAATTTTTCTTTCGAGGTAATCTAATTCACATCTAGACAGCAGATGGCATACTCAATAGCTTTTCTGATCTGCATGTTGATGAGTTGAGTCCGAAAAATTTGATTTTAATCCTATTGAAAATGTAGATGAACAAAGCTTTATGCTGTTGTATGAATATTTAAACTGGATTATGCAATCAAATCAGTTTCAACCTTTTGGGTTCATAATTGAAATGCTATTTATAATTGCATGTAGTTGTGTCAAATGACTCCAATTAAATGCACAATTAAGTTCTGGATTCTTATCTTCCTTTTATAAAACTTTACAGAAAGCAATGTATTTTGAAGTTTGTTTCCTTATGTATAATAGAGCCCCAATTACTGATATTCTTTTGCATGGGACATGGCAGCTGAAATGTACCAGCTGTTACAAATGTACAATTACTATGGAGCCATCTTAATTAAATTCATATTATTGTTAAAGCAGAAGATATCTCATCTCACATTCTACTTTAAACTTGCATTTCAGAGCTATTTTTTTTTAAATATAGAACATATTTTTTTAAATATAGAACATATTTCTAAATGCATAAATTTATTTTTATTTGATATTTATCAAATTAAGTTGGGCAAACATTTGCAAATCCATTGTGAGTTAGATAAAGGAAGAGGGACATGCTATCACTGCACAATCCAAAACAACATAAATTAGATGTTACATGATATGTGAATTAATTCAAAGAAAATTATTGGTGATAATTTTGTAAGCATGCAGAAATATTCAAAAAGAAAAAAAGTATTTACATTAATCAGAGTTATCATCAGGCATAGAAAATTAAAGGGCTAAATTAGTACACATTTAAACAGTCAGATGTATTACACTAGCATACTCATGCAAATATTTTAGAAAAATAATATATAATTATTATTTTTCAAAATATATCTATTTCATGTACTTATATTCCATGCAAGAAAATTAAAAATGTTAAATTACTATAAATAAATTTTTTGGTGCATGAAGAAAAACAATGAATTCAAATAAACACACTGATTACAAATAAAACTGCAGTTTTAAAAACAGTAAAATGCTAATAACAAAAAAAAAAAAAAGTTTTCTCCAAGAAATGTATTTAATTATTGATTTACAACAGCAAACAAATTGATACAATGGAAAGGAAAAGAGAGAACAGCCATCATACTAAAATAATTTATCTATACATTAGACTAGAATTTTATTTTGGATCGATTCAAACATTTATTATTGAAATTTTTTTTAATAAATATCACATTTTGCTAAAAATGTTTTTTATTTAAATTTTTCAAAGTATTTTTAAGATGCTTTACACAATACTATTTTAATGGGCAAATGAGAAAGTTTACTTTAGTTAGTGTTCTATTTTAAAACAATATGCTCCTACTGCAGGATCAATTCATCAGATATTAATACCTTACCAGCTTAAAAATTTTAATCCTGTGAATTTATTGAATATGAAGGAATTCTAATGGAAGGAGGTCTCAAACTCAAGACCTTTCATTTTAAAACAGGAACTCTACCACCAGGTCAACAAATGAGAGATACACAATATATTAAAAATTTAATGAGAGGAAATTATTTCAACTTTTTAGAATATCAATCAGTAAATATCATTGGGAACAATACAAATAAAAAACACTTTAATACTTCATTTATTTTTGAGCTTTTAATTACAAGTCGAAAACCATTTAAACATATGTAGTTACAGTAAAATTATAAAATTACGGTATCTTACTATGAAGATACAAGCTTATAAAATATTTCAAAAATGCATTTCAATCAAAACAGATCAGTCTTATTAAACTCTGTCACAAAAACACTTCAAAAAAAAAAACAGAAAGAAACTGTAGAATAAAATGTCATTTTTAATATAATTCTGTATACATTATTAAAATATAAATTATAGGAACTACAAATTCAAATTAATTATTATCACGAATTTAATGCATTACTAGTATTTAATTCAAAAACCTGTCAACTTAATTACAGAATTTTATTTTTAATTTCAAAACAAAACAATATTCTGTATTATTTTGCACATTTTTATAACTGCAGTTATAAGTTTGTCAAAAGAAAATTAAGTGAACAAAATAAATGCATAGTACATTCATAAAAGATGTACATCGTCTGCATGAAGATCTAAAACATCATCTTTGGACAGTATATATATATGTATTAATCTCCAAGTTTCTTTGTCATAATTTATAATTTTATCATCACATATGAGTTTAGATTCTTTTGTTATTAATCCATAAAACTTCAAAATAGACTACTAGTAGTTGAAATTGTTTGGTTAAAAAATATATTACTACACTGTTTTAAAAGATTTATATATTCTAAATGCACAGAATGCAACAGCTAGCAATGTTATAGCAGTATGTAACACTATCCTGCGGGTGTCATCTTTTCGTACCAAAACTACAGGAGATGATGAAGAAGTTAGTGCTGCCAGTGGCATCTTTTCAATATTCCTAGGATCAGTTTCTACTTGGTATTTACAACAAGGATCACTTTGCCATGAGACAGCATACAATCCAGCGCAAAAAAAGCTAATTCCACTCAAAGGAAAGCTGATGTATATTTTATCTGGCCACACTAAGCTTGAAAGAATGGAGCCAAAACCAGTGAGAACTGCAGTTTTGTGAAGACCATTTCCAACTGAGATCCAACGGGCAGTTTCTTCTCCAAGTTTGGTAGGTTCTATGACAATATATGTGTTTTTAGTTTCCAGAGCTCTTTCCAATTCATTCTCAAAGGCTTCATGTGCATTTTCTCCATCATAAATCTCTCGAATGATTGCCAAGTCCAAATTCTTTAAGATGTCTCTGAAAGAAAACAACAAATGCTTATAAAAAAGCAAGATACAAAAAGGCATTTTTAAAAATTATTTTCACAGTGAAAATATTGGCCGTCATTTTTTTTATTACTAGGTTCAATATTTTGAAACAGCAGAAAATAATGGTTCAAAACTAATAAATTTGGATATTTTTTTTTTTTACCAAGGCACAAAATTATACTTTAGTAAAAACAAATAAATATAAAAAGTAATACAGCTCTTATAACAAAATAATCAATTTTTTTTAAATATGTAGCATACATATAAAATGATATACTGCAATAAAAACAAATAAATATAAAAACTGATACTGCTCTTAAAACAACACAATAAAAAATAATTTTTTTAATGTAGCATACATATAAAAAACATTTTTCTTAGGAGGTCCAAGAAAAATGCATCTTTAAATTTTCCATTCATTTAGCTATATCTTAAGACAATATAAACAACTGCTGGTTCACTAATGGAATAGTAACAATTTCCTGTTCAATTTACATTTCTAAAATTATGATTATCAAATGGAGAGAGAGACAGAGCTTAAAATTTATGAGCATATTAATTAAAAGAAAATAATAATGCTTCATAAGTTTGCAGTTATTTCAAAAATTATATTAATCAGCCTCTCCGAAGAATGCTAAAGTTTAAATGCTAAGTAAAAAATAGTAAAAACAAGAGTGAAACATACTTTGAAAGGATATATGAACTAAAAAAGGGCATTTTCTTTTTACAAATCAAATGGTAGCAATTCAATTATTTTATGAGAATGCACTTTTTAGGCGTAAAAAAGAAAAAGTTTCAATTCATAAACGATAACATAATTTCATTTACTGATGAAGCAAGTATAAGAGTTTTATGGTGTCTGAGAACGCATACAATTTCGTTGATGTTATTATCATCACTGAAGAATGCAGTTTCAAAAAATATAAAGTCAGATATAAAATGATTGGGAAACATAAGATTTTAATTTTAGTCAAACTGTCACGATTAATTACTAACTGTTGAGGGTTGCTAAACATTACTTTAACATTGTACGATATTCTTTATGAGTTTTAGATCACAAAATACAAGAAACTTCAATTAATAAATCAAGAAAAAACTTTGATTTTGCTTCGAAAAATTTATTCTAATAGTGCACGAATATTTTTAATGGAAATAGAAAATATTATCTGCTACTATTGGTTAACACACGAGCATAACTAACTACGGACGTTTTAAGGACAAAACATCATGGACAGAGAATCATTACACATATGGGAAGAAACAAATCGCATATAAATGCAGTAACAATCGAAACTTCTAGAAACAATCTGTTTTACCTATCTGAGGCATCATATTCATCCATATTTTAAGTAAAAGCTTTGTTTTGCAAGCAACGAAAGACAACTTTTGATCATATGTCAACAACAAGAAAAAAAGTTTAATCTGATTCGTTATTGTTTTTTTTTGCATCTTTGCCAGATGTAGCATTGGAATAAATATTCAGCGAGTAATATATTTTCAAAAGTCAAAAGAATATCTAAAAATTAAAGTTTTGATTTTAATTTGCTTATAAATTTTTTTATTAAGTATATAGGAAATTAATGAAAATTTCTATTCATTTTCCACCCACTAAAATTATGCATGTGAAGGTTACCATTTGAATTACATTGATAATTTTTGGCAACGGCTGTCTCTTAGCAATTACCTGCAATTTTGATTTTGTTTTGTTTTGTTTTGAGGCAGAGTAATCCGAAAGTATGGCGACGCCGCTGGAACAATTTATTGTTAAAGTTCGCAGTTTATCTTTTCCTGGTATGATTTTTAAAATTTTTTATTGGTAAACTATTTTAACTACTTCGAATTTATAGAATAGGAAACAATGAAGTAACACTTGTCTCCTTTCACCCGATTTGCAAATTTTCTGTAATGGAATTCCTTTTGATCTTATTTTGGTTAAAGGATATAAAAAAAAATTATGATATTATTTGTATATAATAATTATTGCCATTTGAATATATTGTTTCTTTTTTCACCGCAGCTGCTGTCAATATCTAATGAAATGGTTTAATAGTCATAGTACTTTTATTTTACAGTGACTTTTGAACCACTTCATGATTTCGTTTCAAAAAGTTCATCGCTATTACTGAAAAATTCTAATCTTTTGGATGATGTGTTGGAAACTCTAGATATCCAGGAACATTCAATTGGTGTATTAGCTGTGTTGTAAGTTTCTTTCACTGCATTGAAATTGTTCAATTTTATCTAATGAAATTACATTTATCTATTATTTCAGAATTTTTCAATTTTGTTTTATATATTTATATTTGCCAAGAAACTGGAACTTTTACATTGTATAATGTGATGCAGTATATGTATTGAAAAATAAATTTCACTCATGTTCTTATATTATCATCTGATGTACTTATAATGTTATTCATTCAGAAAATAATTTTAAATTTGATTATTTTGTAGGTTAAAAATATTAAGATCATGCTTTTTTTATCATGTTATATAAATAAAACATTTCATAAACCATATGTATATAAATGAATTACACTACTTTTAATTTAAACATTTGTGTAACATTTAAATTTTTTTAAGTCTAGAAATATATATAACTGTAATTATATGTAATTTCGAAATTACATTAATTTAAATAGGAAAGAATTATAATTTTCATTTTCTGTTTTATTTGGCAATAATGTATTTGTGTAAAGGTTTGTTTTAATTGCCATTTTTAATAACTGCTCTTGAAAGTAGTTTGCTATTATTTATCTATTTACTGTGACCTTAACTGCAGGGAATGATTCTGGTTGTATCTCAATGATAACTGACATTTTGTAGCCTTAAAAAAAAACTTTTTTTATTGGTAAAAATTTTATTTTGATAAATTTTTCTGTACAAGATTTTCAGTTTCTCAGTAACTAAGAGAAACAAATAAACTATTAATTCTCTAAGTAAACTATTCAGATTATACTATTAAACTATAAGGAGTCACTGCTTTCAAAATTGCTAACTTGTACTGTCCTGCAGTACAAGTACTTGTACTGTCCTGCAGTACTTGTACTGTCCTGAAGTTAACTTGGATACCAGAAGTATTATAGTTAAAAATTATTTAAAAACTCTCGAGAAAGGGGGAGGGGTCATCACATCAAACAAATATTAATTCAAATTTAGGCTATTTAATTATTCTAATTTATACTATTTAATTTTTCCAAATACTGTCTATTTTAAAAAAAGAGCTTTGTTATATTGGGTTGTAATTATTTTCAGGAAGTCACATAGTTGTTCATTGTTTTACTTTGTCCCATTTTTAACAATAGATTAAAAGTATGTATCATAGTTAAGATTTCAGGAGATATTTCTTTTCTCTTAAATCATGTACTTGTTTAGATTCTTCACTTTTTTTTATTAATCCAATCTTTTTAATCTGAACTCTCTAAATTTAATTTTAAATCTCATATTAAGGGGAAATGCTTCCTCTTTGCTATTATAAAATTTAATTTGTTACTCACAATTATGCAGGCACATCATTCTATATAAATCTAGTTTAAATTTTATGAAATGATATTTCTCATAATTTAATAGTACTCTTGAATTTTCCTGTACTGACTTTTATGAAACTTTTTGTTGAGTGCTTACTTTTGTTTTGTCTTACCTATGTGGAAATGAAAAGTTGCCCCTCCCCCATGAGAATTTAGATAAAGTACTCTTGTTTCCATTGTAGTAAATATAAAGTGCATACTATAGTAATTATAAAGGATATGCTAAGATTTGCTCAATGAGCTTGTTATGAACAACTAATAAAAATAATTTATTTTAGTCTGTTAGTTTTTTTTATTAAGTCTTGTTTCACGAAGAAAAGAATCTATTTATAGAAAACTGGATTATGTGTTATATAAACAATTTAATTTAAACATTGCCATTACTATCCATTTTGATTATTTAAAAAAATTCTGCTTATAAAGATAAGTAATTAAAATTTAGAAATTTTTAGTTGTTTAATCTCTCTAATAATAAGAATTTTTATTGTTCTTATGATGCATGATTCAGAGAACAGTAAAAAATGAAGACTAACCATGTTTTCTTTTATTTTTTATATTAAATATTTGCATCATTGTAATGTGGCTAATTTGGAAAATATTTAGTTATTCCATATTATATTTACTAAGTTTTGGTGTGTATTGTTTTCAGATGTGTAAAGTTAAGTCTTCCTGTTGTGCCAGATTTTGATGTTCAGTTTTTTCGGGTTCAAGAATTCATAAACAATTGCAATGGTGAACAAGTTAGGTTTGCTCCAGACTTGTGTAAGCTTGCATAATGTTTGTCATATGCATTTTGATTATAGAATTCAGAATTTATTTTTAAAAACTGTAATAAAAAAATTTTGCTTTTTAAAAGTACTTGATATTCTCATCAATTGATTTTGAGTAAGAATTTTATTAATTTTTGAGCCAAAATGTCATTGTTTTTTTTAAATTTATTTTATTGGCAACTTTGTGAATTATGTTTGCTTTTTTCTAAATTTTATATTTATTCTGATTTCCACTTAGAAAATTATCTCTTTGTTTTTTGAAATATTTTTATTTGTGTGTGTGTTTAAAAATGAAATTATTTTGTTATATTTATGAATATTTAAAACATTTAAAAAGAGTCATCATGGAATTGAAAGGTAATAGCCATCCTGATAGAAAATTAATACTGATTACTAATAGGATCATTTGTATTAAATATTTCTGTTTGGTAAAAAGTAATCCTTTTAAATGTTTCTGAATTCCTTTGTAAATCATATACATGTTTATATCATATGATGCTGAAATATTCAATAGATTTCTATATATTTTATTTATATTCAAATACATTATTTAATAAGGGACATATATTAAATTATTGATAAATTTAAATAAAATCATAGCATTTTGTATTAAAGCTTGAATTTAAAAATAACTTTAAAAAATACTAAAGTTTATATTCATTGCAAGAGATTAGATCCTTTGATTTAATATCATAAGCTTTGTTTGTGATTTCATGTAAGATAATCTTATTTAGGATGTGTAAAATTGAATACTTTTTATCGATTTTTTTTTAGTTGGTCGCCTTTGCCAGTTATTCACAATGTGTCTTGTTGAAAGGCAGCAGGTAAAGAACTTTTTAATTTCCACTTTTGAGGCATTTTTTTTTTTTGTTGATTTTTTACAGTATTTTTTCCTATTGTAAATTTTTACTTTTCAAAATTTATAATCACTTAATTAAGCCATGAATTTTGTAGAAATGAACTTCAATCTTTAATTGTAAAATTTGTTTCTCTTGCTCAATAACACTCGGTCTGCTCTGAACAATTTGTTATTTTGCTAAAATCTTTCTACTTACTTTCCATTTCAGAATTTAAAACTAGTTTTTATTTAAAGCAAATTTTTTATGTATAAAATGTTGTATTAGGTTTAAAAAAATTCATTTTGGAAAAAGGGGGGGGAGATAAAAGGTACTACAATATACATTTAATCCTCAAAAATTTTAGTTCTCATATTGCATAAAAATAAATTAATGTATTTTAATTTATAATTACATTTCATTTAAAACAAGTTTCACTTACTTTTTTCAAATTATTTAAAAAATTCATTTTAAAATTAAATATTTTAGATGATCTATATTCTTTTGCTCGTATTTATGTAAATGATATTATTTATCACTAAATTCAAATATATTTTTTCTTAATTTTATTACAAAGTATTTTTTAGAAATCATTGAATTATTTTAAAGGAAGATATTATAAAAACTCAAATTTCATGGGAAAAGAACATTCATTTATAATTGTATTAAATATGTGCTGCTAATACAAATTGTACTATGTGGTAGATTTGAATGAATTTTGAGAAATTTTCTATAATGTTAATAGAATATTGTAATGATATATTAACCATCTTTTCTTGAATACCTTAGATAAAAAAAAAAATTTTTTTTAACCTATGAAGACTGTGCATTTTATACTTATTCGAAGGCACATATTGGTTTTTGCTACTCAATGAATTTTTTCCCCTTAGCAAACTTCGAGAAAATTATTTTTAGGCTACAGAAACATTAGTTGCATAAAAGAACATTGTATTAAATGCAGCAAAATAGTTTTCAGATAAAGACCACTTTTAAAATTTCATCTTTAGATTATTTATGCATGAAATTTTTTAAAAAAAATCTGAAAGATTCTTCATCTATAAAAATTCAAAAATTTAAGACTTAAATTGAAATTATTATTTATTGGTTACAAAAAAGAAATGATAGTCTGGAATTAAATAAAACTTGCTAGTATTCTTCTTAGCAATATAGTGAAATATGAACATGTGCATGAGGCTTCATAGGCCTGAGCGTCTGCTTTTTGAAACAAAGAAATGGAATAAATTCCTATAATAAGCTTCCAAATGACTTTGGATACAGCTACCATAAAACTGGAGGTCTTTGCTGAAAAATTGATTTTTTTTTTGTGTTAAATTTTTAAACTCTTTGAGCCTCGCAAGTCTAATGGATATCTTCTTGGATTAAAAATATATCTACTGTGTTGAGGTGTTCATGTTATTTTAGAAACCAAATAATGACCAATTTGTAATTATCTTAGAATGGCAATCCATAATTTGGATTTCTAAGTAATAATAAAAGTAAAGTTTTAAGTAACATTTCTTTTTAAATTAAAGACTCATTTTATCTAATACCCTGAAGATAATTTAAAATCAACTTTACTATTGAAATCTGTTACTATAAAATATTTTTAAATAACTGTTGGTAAGTTTCCAATTTTGGTGAAATAAGATTATTATTTATTAAGATTATTGTTTTATTAAATTTATAAGAAAGTACAAATTTTATGTTACATGTTTTTCCTTATCCAATTAATGAATAGATCTCTCTCTCTCTCTCTCTTTTTTTCAGTACATACGTGGCATTCCTATCCTTATTAAAGCTATCCAAAAAATTCAACTGTTTCCATCACAGTTGACATCTATCCATGCATGTTTATGCCAGGTAAAATCATTCTAAAATGATTATTTGATGATGACAAAAATTAATTATTTTTTTCCTTTCATTCTTGTTCTATTGCTAATTTAATCAATTAAAATCCAACTGAATATTTAAAGCAGGAATTTTTTTTAAGAAATTTCTTTTCAATTGTCTTAAAAACAATAAGATGCAAATATGAAGTAAAATGAAATTCTGAATCATTGTTTCTTTGAAAAATTTTGAAATCATATTTGGAAATCATTACAAAAACCCATTTTTATTAGTATCATTAAAAAATTTTAAAATGAAATAATAGAAAACAAACATTAAATCTGATTTCTTCGTTATTATTATTATTTTTTTAAATTTTAAATGAATTTCTCATCTCAAAATATATCTCAAAATACAATTTCAAAGTATGATTAAGGGTTAGTGAAAATTGTTTACGAGTTTAGGAAAGTATATTTGCCTGTTAGATAGATAAAAAAATGTAACATTGAAATAATTACTTTTTAATTATAAAATTAAATATTAATGGTCCTATAAATGGGATATTTTTTATTCTATTGCAGAAATATTACTTTAAAAATAGTTTTTTTTCATTATTACATAAATTTGTATTCTCATTTGTGCATTTTGTATGTATTTCATTTTAAATTGTTTAAAAATTAAATTTTTTGAAATAGTGATTAAGAAATTTTGCTCATTTAAAAAATATTTACTTAAAGTTTGTTACACAATAACTCCAAGATTTGTCTGTGGATTATACAAAAAAATGATTTTACTGCCTTGTTACTAGAAATAATTTTCCTTAATTTATATTTATTTTATTGGAAGAAGTATTAATTTTGATTTATTAAAAATAGTTTTATGACAACAATCTAATTTAATTTTTCATCTTACAGCTATGTTTGTTGGCAAAATGTATGAAACCTGCATTACCCTTTTTAGACACAGACATAACAGACATCAATAAAGAGGTAAAGTTAATTTCAGTTTTTATTTTTCCTCCTTTTAATTGTTATCAAAATATTTTCAGTTAAGTATAAATATTTTTAATAGGAATGAAAGTATTTTTTTTATAATAAGTTATCTATTGATATAATAATTTTCATATCATAAAATCGCACCACCCTGGCAGGTAAAGAAATGGTGTGGAGTTGTCTACCTCATTAATGATGGAACATATCTCTTTTTAAAAGGATTCTATTGTGCCCGGTGATGACCCTTAGAATTCGACTTTAATTCCCACTTGTGCATACCAATCATTCAAAATTTCTCTTTCCTTTGGGTGGGTTGAAGTAGCCGCTTTTGTTTATTATAAAATCTGATTTCATATTTAAATTTATTTTTGTGTTGTAAAAAATTGTTTTTTTTGTATTTTTAATGCATATCTAAATTTTTAATTTTGAAAAATAGTTTTATTTAATTAAGTTTAAGCCAAAAAAAAATCATTTTTTAAAATTTAATCTGACTGATAGTGGTAATAAAGAATATACTGATATAAATTTTTAAGTAATATTCAAAACAAGTGTTTATTTGAGTATTTATTTTGAAAATTATCCATTCATATAAATACATGCACTAATATGTAATGTGATATTGCTATATTTATGCTTATATAGTATTTAGTATGAGGTAGGAAAAAGGAAAAAAAATTATAAACATGCAAACCTTTTATAATTTTATAATAAAAAAACATGAAAATTGAAATTGTAGTCAGAAAAAAAAAATAAGATCAAACACAATACTACATTATGCATTTTACACAAAATACTTGATTTAAATATCAGCTTCTGATGAGTAATAGTATGTTTAATATTAAAAAATAATTTAATCTTAATGAAATAAAACTTTGAATTTGGTTTTAAATTGATAGAGCCGATATTGAGAACTTAATGTGAAAGATTAATTGTTTATAAATCTTTTTGAATTCTCAGATTGAAGTTAAAATATTAATATGATTTCGATATTTCATTAAGAAATGGCTCAAATTGTGTTTCTAATCTTTCTACTTCTTCACTTAATGATTGTACATTTTTTTGCTTTCTTGTGTGGTATTTCCTTCATTCACCATGTTAAGTTTTTTTTCCTTTCATTTTGTTTACACAACTCTGTGTAATTATCTATCATTAATGTGATATGCATGTTTAATTGCTGTTTTGGATATTCACTTTATTATTGTGCAAGTAACTGAATGCAATTGCTTCTGAAATATTGAGTGCTCATAAAATAAGCAAAGCTACTTCGGTTGTAATACTGTTGCCACTCAAACTTCAGTCTTATTATAATGATCTCATAATCTCTAATCCTTCTCATAATATTCATCTTTTCCCTGTAATGGACAAGATCTATCTTTAGCTGAATACTGCAAATGAAAGTTAAAATACAAGTTAGTTTTAAATTGCCACTTTGTATTATTGGATTTAAAATCACTACTGTAAGGTGAATTGGACCAATACTGAATTCCTCTTTTTTCTTAAAGTTATTGAGCTCCAGTTTTATGTAAAGAAGACATTGAAAGCAGTTCTAACCAAATATTCTCCAAATTGCTTATTGGTGCCAAAATGTAAAGAATGTTTTTTCACCATAATTTTAATGTATTAAAAAATTATTATTTCATTAATATTATTGAGTTTAATTCAAATAAGAAAAAATAATTTTCCCATTTAACTTCTAGAATATTATATAGTGAACATTGAAAAAATAGACTTTGCTTCAGATAGAAATTAATAACTTGTTCACCTTTCAGAATACTTTTATTTATTACTTTCATTTATACTTTTATTTTTTGCAAAATACCCAATTTTTGGGATATTTACCCATTATTCAGGTAGATTTCCAAAGAAGTATTTACTTATTCACTTGATACTTAATTTACTTTAATATTAGTATTCAAAAAATGTTACTATTAGTATTTATCTTAAATCAAATGGGAAAATCTAAAAATCAAATATTAAAGGAAATGCAAATATTAATGTATACAAGTCTGAAATTCAGTATTCTGGCAGTGTCTAGCCTTTTGTAAAACAACTAAGATATATTCAAATGATGCAAGTTTCAAGACAATTAAACTCTTATTTTATCATTGGTTTAAAAATAGAAATTTTATGGAATTTTTATCAGAAATAATCTTAAAAGTATTGAAAGTAGTGCATTGCCATGTTAATGTAGATTACATTTTATTAATCTATACTTATATAAAGCTCAATGTATGTGCGTGTTGGCGCTCTACAGGCCAGACAGTTTGACCTACAGCTACCAAATTTGGTACATGTATACCTTGGAGGTCGGGAATGTGCACCTGGGGACCCTTTTTTTGAATTTTTAATTATAATTTAAATTATTAACTAAAAACTAATTTACCCACCAAAAAATCTTTTCATTTCCCTCCCGCCAAATGTGTAAAGTTTCAGTTATTTTCCCCAACAGTAATGAGGCTAGGCTTAAGATTTTTCGGCTGATTATTTCAAACGATTCTGTTTATTTTCTTAATGTTTGATGCATTTAAAATTAAACATTGTCAATTAATCGATCTTTCAGATTCATTCTAAAGTACTTTTAAATTAAAATAAAGCAGAATAAAGGAAATAAAAAATTTCCAATATGCATAGTGTTACCCCAACTGGCGTAGAAAAATTCATGCATTTGCGTTAGCGTAACTGGCGTTAAAAATTCACGCATGCGCATTGTGTTCTGATTGTTGACATGACAGTCATTATCAACAGATGCAGATTTAATTTAAATTATTTTTAGGTTAGTTGCATGCTTTTGTAATTAAATTGTATTTATGTTAGTTGTATATTTTTTGTATATGCTTATAGTTTTAAGTACATCGTTTTTTATGTAGTTTTTTTTAACCTGTTTTCAACCGATTATTTTAAATGATTTGTTTTATTTTCTTAGTGTTTGATGCATTTAAAACTAAGCATTGTTAATTAATTGATCTGGTCATGATGAATCTGAGAAAATTTTGTTGACAAATTCTTGAAATGTTACATAAATTAAGAAAGATATTCTTTAGTGCCCATAAAGTTTAAATGCTCAGTGACCATTTTCAGTAATCATATTACAAAAAAAATACTTTGTTTCAGTAAAAAATATTATTATATTAATTGCAGATTAATCATTTCCACTTTAATTTAAAGTATAAATTCTACAGGAGCTAACAGAAAATTAGAGATACTTATTACGTTATGACTGAAGGCGTTTCTAATATTATGAGTGAATTATATGACTATCAAAATTTCAAGTTTTAAAATATTTTGATGAAGAAGCTATTAAAGTAGGAATTGCATAAAATATTTATTTATTAATATTTTAACGAACATTAAGGCAGCTAGTCTTATATATATTTGATAATTATTAACTGAAGATACCTTGTTTTAGAATTGTATAAATATTTGAATATTACTGTGAAGGTAACTCAGTTTGCAAATTTTTATGCAGCCTTTGTATGAAAATAAAATTTGAATTACCTGTTTGTTTATTATATTATTTTGGGGAAACAATATTTATTAGTATGCTATGAAAAGAGGGAATTTGATATATTTATGTTAGCAAGTACATAATACTGTTTTCGAAATTGTGACTATTATGTACTCTACTTTCCATATATAATAGCAGTAGTTTACTTTTTAAGCATCTGTGTTTAGAAATAACTATAAAACTTCAACTTTCCAAATTAGTTTTTATTTTTCGGTAAAAGTAAATAGTAATGCTTATAGAATATTATGACTAAAGGTAAAAAATGCATGAAAAACTTAATGTAAGCTTTCTTTTTATTTTAATTATAAACTTGATTAAATCATACACTCACAAAACAATGTATTTGAATGCTGGTTGGCTGTTGTTTGCAGTACATATTCATGAAATTATTTCTAGTTCAGCTGGTTTTTTCAATTGCATTTAGAATATTTCAAAGATGTTTTGGAAATGCATTATAAAGCTATATCTGTTTAAAATCTATCATTTTTTTTCTCTTTTTCTAGTAGCCCTATCTATACCTGTTTGTAAGAACAGAATTTAGAGAATTTAATTAATTAAATTATAATATTTTAATCAATAATTCAAGTATTAAGTATATAATATTGAAAAGTTTTGAAATTGAAGTTTCAATCTTTTTAAGTTTATCCTGTTACAGGTACATTTTCTGTTGGCTAATTTGTATTTAATAAAAACAGTAATTTTTTATAATTTTAATGCATTTGTATTTTTAGTATAATGTATAATAATTAGTATAATAGTAGTATAATTTTTAGTATTTAGTACTGAATTTTAAATGATGCCACCTCTTATATGCAAATTTATGAGCTTTTTGTATTCTTCTGTAGAGAGGAGCCTTTGAAACCAAGTCTTTTCTCCTGTATTATTATTATGGTGGAATGATTTATACCAGTTTGAAGAATTATGAAAGAGCTCTCTACTTTTATGAAGTTGTAAGTATTTTTTTTTTAGTTTTTTTTCTCATAAAAAACAATGAAGATATTGAGCTTTTAGATTTTTTTAGATACAAAATCTGTATTGGCAATTCATATTTCCTTGTATTCTTTTCACCAGTAAATAGTCTTATAGACTTTAAAATGACTTTGTTATATATTATTTGAATGTATTAGCATTTTGCATTTTTTTATTGAAATAATAACAAGCTATTTTTTGAAATATAAACTTTCTATTCAAAAATTATTGTTCATTCTCAAAATGAAACATTCAGACCTTATGAATGACTAACTTCTATAACAGGTTTTCTATAACTACTTTGAGAAAATTCTACACCTCTTTATTGATCCCATTCTACATTGAAAATATCTACTTTTTATATTAATCAGGGCTTAAATGAATTAAAACCATAAATTGAAGATAATCTGAAATTTTTAATAGAATTTTTACTAGACTAATTTAAATATTAAGCCATATTTTCTTATTAAAGTTTTGTTTTTCATATTTCTTACTGGTTATTCCCTATGCTGGTAGCTAGGTTCTTTTATGCAAAACGGATTGCTAAGAAATATTTTTTATGGATTTTTATCTAGTTAAATAAATAAAGTTGTATTGAAATTAATAACATATTTAAACATTTATGGAATTAAGGATGTCAATGTCATTCTTGTTTGTAAAAATGAATTAGTTAAAAATTGCGACATTTTATAATTCTCAGCATTACATTAAATGTTACCTTAGTGCTTATATACTCGTAATTTTTAAAAAAATATGAAATCATAATTATTTTTGCTTATTTTACCATCATTTGTTTTGTGTGAAGTATTTTTTCATTTAATATAAAAATTACCATTTCTAGGCCATCACAACTCCTAGTATGGCTGTGAGTCACATCATGTTAGAAGCTTACAAGAAATATATCCTTGTGTCCTTAATATTATATGGAAAGGTATGTATTTAGTTTTTAGGTATAAATTTTGATAGAATTTATTATTTAATATCTTTCTCTAATATTTTTTTCCCATTGCATTCTAGATTCCAAATCTTCCAAAATTTACATCTCATGTTGTAGGAAGGTTTATTAAGGTATATTATTTATGATTAAGTATAATTTTTAAACATATTGTGCTTTTCTATTATGGTTTATTGTATAATTTCATTTAATAAAATGATTTTTTTTTCTCAGCCTCTCAGTCAAGCTTATCATGATTTAGCAACAGCCTATGCCACAAACACTCCCGCAGAAGTTCGATCTGTCATTCATAAACATAATGAAGTATTTGTTAGGGTAAATATAACATGTTACTTAAATTCCTTTTTACTGTGATATAAGCTCTGCTATTTGGTATTTGATTAAAAAAAAATTTAAAAGTCAGATTATTCTAGTCAAAAGAAAGTCTATTTTCAATATTTTTGTAGAATTTTATATAGCCTTTACGATTTTTGTTAAACACGGACGCACACACACACACACATATATATCATACATGAAAATGATTACATCATTCATTTGTAATGTTAATCTCAGATTTCATATTTCTATTAATCTTTAATTACATTTCATTATTGCTGGAAATATTGTTTCATATGGTATATTCTGAAACTGCTGTTATATAGGTTTAATTTCATGCTCTTGTGACACACATAAAATGTTTACTAATTTGAATCCATAACATATTTTGCATTTCTTGTTTGTAATAGTGTGAATTTTCTTTTTGTCTTGACTAATTTTGTTATTTTTTTAATTTATATTTTGATTGGTAATATAATTCTTATTTTTAAATTATTGAAATTCCTTCTTTTTTCTCAAATACTTCGTATAATTTTTTTCAATATTTTCTATTTATATTAAAATTGTTCGCATTTTTTAGCATTATTAAAGTAGTTGTGTCTAACCATTGTAATGTCTCTAAATTTAATAATATATCTTGTCAAATAATTTTACACTTTTTATTTTGTTTAAGTTAGTACAGACTGTTCCAAACGTTTTAGCTATCGTTGACCCTGCTGAATCTAGATTTTTTTCAAAGTGTCTTTGTAAGATTCAGATTAATACTTTTTATATACTCAACAATTTTTATATAATGTTAAGAAAAATGTTTTTACCTCATTGATAATTTTATATAAATTTTTATGTGAGGTAAAATATATCAGAATTATATATCTTGTTGCACAAGTTACTGTAATATGTATTTTGAGAACATTGTGCTATTTGATGAATAAATGTTTAGAACATTTTTATTCTTAACACAAGGAGATACTTAAAAATTTCTTTTTGAATGTACAATCAATGCTTTTATGACTTTGGAATGTTAAGTGAAAACTTATATTGTTTTTCTCTTTTACAGTATTGAAGTTAAAGAACGGCAGATTATTTATTATTATTTTTTTCCTACTCAAAATATTTTCTCTAAATTAAACACAATGCCATAGCACATCATATGTTATATAACAGGCATGTACATTAAATTTTTCATATGACAATGATATTAAATGAATTAGTTCTGTTTATTAATGTATCCGATGACGTTTTTATTTTTTTATCTGAGTTATTTTTTTTCAAAGTTAGTAATAGTAATGAAAGCATAAATTATGATTCAGATTCTTATTAGTATTTTTAAAGTATTAAATTATAATTAAATATTATATATTTAATTTCCATACAGGATAACAACATGGGACTTGTAAAGCAATGTGTATCTTTCCTATACAAGAAAAATATTCAAAGGCTAACTAAGGTATGGTAATGCTAATTTGGTAGAAATTTTTTTCATATTTATTAAAGCTGTTTTGATTCTTATGTCATTTAAAGTAGCTGTTTTGATATGGTAAATCTGTGCCACATGAACAGAAAAATTTGATTGGATTGTAATTATCTTAATTAAAATTTTTCAATTTTTTGAGTTGAAAATAATTTTTCTTTTCAGACTTTCTTAACCTTGTCATTGAGTGATATGGCTACCAAAGTAGAACTCTCAGGACCTACAGAGGCAGAATTTTATGTTTTAAAAATGGTATGATTGCATTTAAATCTTAATTTTATAATTTTTATTTTAATTTATCCCATATTAACTTCATTTTAAAATGAACTCTTATTTATTATGCTCAACATAAGTTGTTTGTCACTAATTACCATTTCAGCTGAGCGGAAGATGAAAGGCCGCCGAGCCTAGGCGCTTCCAAAAAACCCCCATCATCATTGGCATTATTTCCTGATCCAATTCCACCTTTTTAATTTAGTTAAAGCTACATGCTCTGTATAAAAATGTTTACTTTTGAAAGTTCTCAAGCTAACAGTAAAGAGATAAAAATCCTTTTTTGTTTACCTCATTTTTTTAAAGATACCTAAATTCCCTTACCTAAATCAACACATGCCAAAATCTATCAGAATGCCCCATCAGAGTCTCAGTGTATAAAATCACTGAGAGAAAAATTTTGGTCTCTTTTGCTTTTGTGCCACGATGTAGACTGATGTATTTCTTACCACTTATTCTTGTACATAAGTTATGCCACATGGAATGGAAAAAAATGAAGTAAAAATTCATAAGTGTCTTTTTTTTTCAGCCATGCTTCTGCTTAAAAAAATATGTTTATATAATATTAAATTGTTGCTTTAATTAAGCAAACCTGATCATATAGTTTTCAATTAACTCAATAAGTCCCTGCTAATGTATGAGGTGTTTCATGATTTTAGTTCCCTGTTTCAATGGAGACATTAAAAAATTATTCACTTATTATCTATGAAACTGATAGTATGTTGACGGGTATTAATGATTACATCTTTAATGAATGATATTACATTTGTTATATCTCAGAACTGTTAAGAAAGCTTCATAAAATTCTTCAACTTAAAAAAAGCTGTTTTGGTGTACAGAATAATTGATTTTTAAAATTAAATTTTGTTTTAATGTATAAATTACTTTTTAAATATGTCCAATCATTTTCAATGCTATTTGATTAGGTATAATAAAATATTGCAGAGCATTTCTTATGTTCTCAGCTTGAATTATCTTTGAAAATTTCCCACGTTTTTAAAATTAATGAACCGTGCTATTGATGGAAAGGCTATATTACAAATATTAAGAACATTTTATTTATTTCCATATAATTTGAAACAAATTTTATCATTTTCTTTTTAATTTAATTTTTATTTTTACTAAACTGAGAATACTGGTAAAATGATGCTAAAATAAATTCTAATATTTCCTTATATGTAATAACTAAAGTAGTTTTATTAATAATGTCTTAAAAATATTGTGTGTGTGTGTTAATTTTTTTAACATTGTATGAAGAATATTTTTCAATGCTTGTAACAAATTTTAATATTTTGCCGTAGCTTTTTATTATTGTTGATTTTTTTTATTAACTCAGAGCTTAATATCAATGACCATGTAGTTTTTTGTACTGAAATTTTTTATTGAAATTTAATAATACGTAGGGATTATATTTCTGTAATATTATATGATGGTTAAAATTTATAGATTGAAGATCAGCAAATTTTTGCCTCTATTAACCAAAAGGATGGTATGGTAGTTTTCAAGGACAATCCTGAAAAATATAACACTCCTGGTATGTTCCAGCAGCTGGAAGAAGAAGTAAGGAGCCAGATTCTTTTTATCTTGCAATATTATTGACTGTGTTTCCATTTAATATATATATATATATGTCGTGTAATGATATTCATGTTACTACCATTTAACTGCAAAAATTTTTGTGATATATATAGCTTAGTTCTGATGCATTATCACAGCTAATCTAATATAGCATTGTTTTGTTTTATGCTTTTTTTATAAGATATTTGGTAGTTTATTGTTTAGGTTATTATCTTTAAAAGTATAAATGTTTGTTTTTGTTTTTAAAGAAAATTAATTAAATTATTTGAGGTTATTCAATTATCAATTCTCTTTTAACATGTAACACAGTAAGAAAAGAACTTTATCACTGAGTGAGTAATTGCCATCTGGTGAGAGTAGAGGCAGAATCGGTGATGTTTATAATAATGATTTGAAACTTTATCAATATTGTTTATTGCTTTCTCAGTAAAGAATGTGACTCTAATAATGTGTAAAGAAGGGAATAAAAATCAATCTTACTTTTAACAAATCCAATATTCTGTTACATTCTGAAGTCTTTTTAATTGTTGTGGCATTACAATTTTATTTCTGTATTAATGTTATCCAGGTAATACATGTTTCTCTTTTGAAGCTACTGTTAAATGCTATAAGATATATAAACTTAACCGTTAAGATGCGTTATGATAAAGTTTTTTCACATTTCACAGTCAGAAAATTTAACCAGCCCGTTACTCCATACCTTAATAATTAAAATAAGACTTTTCAGATTAGGCGAAGAAAATAATTAAGCAATAACCAATAATAAACTTGAATGATCATGGTATTAAAAGATTAAACTTAAGATGTGGCTATGACATCTTAGTACAAATGATCATGCATCTGCATGAAAGGTGCAGTAAATGTTGAATATCACTGCTGCATTTATTTTGCTATATGGGTATAGAAAAAGACTTGTGAGAATTCCATTTCATGCTACATTGAACATCTTGCATAGAGGTCACAGAACATTATAACTGGACCATGAAAGATTTGGAATTTAGTAGCTTGGGTCTGTTCCAAGTGCACGAAACTAATGGTTGGTAAAAAATATTTCAAAACCAACATAGTAATGTTCAGGGTTTAATGTACTGATTGTGCAAAGTCATACTGATTCACAGATGACCTGTGTAGTTTTTATCAACAGTACTTGGAATATTTGGCACAAGAACTGAGCATCTTTACTATATTTAAATATATAGATGGGCAATTACTGATCCTACTTTTTTTTATCATCCAAATATTAATGAAGTATTTCAACTAGGCAATGATTTCTGACTGTTTGACTGCTTCATTTTCGTAGATTTCCATATTGAGTGACTATTAAAAAACTAAGGCTTTTATCGTTATTATTACTTGTATCTGTTTTATGTTTAGAAAGGTGTATATGCACGTCATGTACTGTCATCATCAATGGAAAATTTTAACAGATGCAGTATCTCTGAAATACTGCCAGTGATTTGTTGTTCCCTCAGTATTTGATAGTTTTAAGGACATCGGAGCAGCAACTTGTTACGAATCAGATATTATTGATTCAATGACACTTGCATGTATTCAGATATCCTTTTCTATAAGAATTTAAGTTTTAATTACTGTTGTAACTTTTAGTGTTAATTTCAAATTTTTATACTTCTATTTAATTTTGCTGTTGAACTAAAAAATAATATTTAGGCCCAATTTCAAATATCTTGCTGGAATTATCTTTAAAATGCATTTGCAATAGCTACATTTAGAGCTCAATTAATCTAAAGATTCATTTTCCATTTTTTATTACCTGCTATTCTAAATCCTTATTTAATTTATTTTGATTTAAATTTTAGCTTTTCTAAAATGTTGTTACATATAATATATTTGGAGAGAGAAAAGAACTATTCTATTTCATTATTATATATGCATTCTTTACAAATTGTTTTCATTGGATATTTTTAACATATGAATATGGAAGTTCTAAATCATATTCTAAAATCCATATTTAAACTGGGATTAGTTAGTTTGTCCTATTTTTTAATTCTTTAAAGTCTCCTTTATTATTTGATTTTAAGATTTGATTCTATATAATTATTAAATATGTAATTTTTTTTAATATTTTATAAAGTACAGAATGAATTATTTTTCATTATCATTACAGATGAAAAAATGCATTCTCCTTGATGAAAAATTAAGGCAAATGGACCAAGAGATAACCATTAATTCAAAATATATTCAAAAGGTGAGAGTAACAAATTAACATAAATCTTTTTTTCTTTAGTTTGTTGCAAATGTTTTCTGTATCACAGCATAGATAATGATTGTTGGGGCATATTATTATTAATTTGAACTCTCACTATAAATGGCATTAAGAATTGCAACATTTTGTCTTTACAATGCCCTTCTTCAAAACAGTATTCAGGAAATTTGTGCTCCTGAGTATGTTGTTGTATTGCTGAGTTGAGTTGCTAAGAAACTTCTTTGTACTTTCAAAAGGAGATTAAATTTAAAAATAAAATATAAACAATTTTTTCCTTTATCCATAATCAAATAAGTATTATTTGAAAGGAAATCTACAGACTGTTGAATCAGATGCATGTATGGAAATATATTATGCCATTTCTTAACTGTAAGATGTATTTGAGATAACAGTTATATGAAAATCAGCAATTGGGAAGTAGATATGAATCATCTTGATGGCTAATTTACTGTTTATTTTTTTAAAAATATGTAGGTCATTGACTTACAGTTTGCAATTCAAGTGTTCCATATTATTTTTTGTAAACTAAAAAAAGCAATTCTAAAACTATTATGATAGGTTAACTGTTTTTATTTTTAAGAAAGTTAAAATGAATAATCTGATTTCATTCGAGAATATTATTATTTTTTAAAAAATAAATTAAACAGTAAGATACAAAATATTATTTAAATGAAAACTAATGGAAATTTATTAATTCATTTTGAATATCCAAACAAGAATTTAAGTATATACATTATTTTGAAATTAAAATTTTTTTTTATTATCAATTATTATGTAATGCTTTTTTTTCTACTTACAACAATAATTTCTAGAATGCTTTTTAGAAAGCTTTTATTGTAAAGCAAGAAATATATATAATTTAATTTTTTTAGCAAGCTAACATTTGTTATATACACTGTTGTGCAAAAGTTAAACAACATTGCAAATTTTAAGCAGATAGCCATGAAATTGCAGAAAAGGAGGTCTTGCGATCAGTACAATGAACACGTAATTCAAGAGAAAGGTCATGTGTATGCAAATATCAGGAACAAAACGTCACAGGCGACGTGAGCGTACGCAAAACACGTGCAGAAGGCGCGCGCAGCTCAACACTACAATAAAAGGAAGGACGGAGACGCAATTAAAGACATTCGCTGCAAGTGCACGTGAGTTAATTCGTGAAATATGGCTAGCAGAAATCACCTGGACGATTTCAGACGTGGAAGAATGATCGGAAAGCTGGAGGAGAGGCGTATTGTGACCAGTGTAGCTGAAGAGTTCGGAATCAACAAAAGTGTTGTTTCGCGCGCTTGGAAAGCCTTCCAAACCGCAGGTACATCTGTGAGAAAGGTTGGCGGTGGCCGCCCCACGAAAACAACTGCAGTGGATGACCGATATATCGTCCTGCAGGCGAAAAGAACCCGAAACCAGTCAGCAAGCGCCATTGCTCAGCAACTGTATGCAGCAACGGGGCGACAAGTGTAGCGCTTTACTGTGTCCAGACGCCTTCACAAAGGTGGCCTATTCGCCTACCGTCCTGAACGCTGCATCCCTTTGACAGTTTCCCACCGGCGGCACCGTTTAGAGTGGTGCAGGGAACACAAAAACTGGACATCTCATCAATGGAGTCGTGTCCTCTTTACAGATGAGAGTCGTTTTAGTGCCACAAACGATTCCCAACGCCAGTTGATTTGGAGAGAGGTCGGGACACGGTTTCATCCCAGTAACATCACGGAAAGAGACCGTTTCGGTGGTCCTGGAGTTGTCGTCTGAGGAGGCATTATGATGAACGGGCGGACTGAGTTCCACGTTTTCGACAGAGGTTCTGTAACTGGAGATCGCTATTGTCAGGAGGTGATCCTTCCCCATGTGCGTCTGCTCCGAGGTGCCATTGGACAGACAATCATGTGTAGCGATATTATGAGTTCAATAAAGCCTTTTTTTTTTTGTTTGATTCCATACTAATTATTTATATTAGAGAATTATGTATTGTATTATGTATTGTATTCATTTCTGCGCAACTATGCTTTTGTCATTCTTTCAGAACAAAATAATGTATCTCATTTCTGAATTTCATGTCTCTCAGATGATTTCTCGTGAAGTTATGGCAAAAAACATACCTGTTGCTTAAGTTTTGCACACCAGTGTATTTCCTGCATAAAGCTAACATTTGCTATATGTAAGAAATAGATTTTAAGTTCTCTAATATAAATAATTAAACTGTTTGTCTTTAATTTTTTACTCTTGCACAATTTACGATTTAAATTATCACATAAAAATTTCTGTTTATTGGGTGTTGTATCAAAACAGCATAGATTATCTGAGTGAGAATCCATATTTCTATAATGCATAATTTTGTAGTCTTTATAAAATCATGTATACATATGAATGGCCATAAGTGCACATTTTATGCATGTTATGCTTAAAAATATAAACATCATATGATAATTTAAGTCCTATATAATATCAAGATTACCAGCTCCTTCAGATGTTTCTACAAGAATTTAGTCTGCAAATTAGAGCACTGAATTTAGTGATCTTGTGATTTATATCTTACTGATTACTTTTTGAAGGGATGCTTTTCGAAAGTATTAAAATATCATATTCTCTGAACATGATCTTTTAAATTTTTCTAAAAAATTAGGCTTTATAGAAGTATGTTTGGAGCTATGATTCTTGCTCTATATATTTTATGTCTAGACAAACACCCTATAGAATGTGTTTGATAAGAATTGCATACAAATATTTCTTTTGTTTTGTGATATTATAATAAATATCATATTTTCATGAGGGAATGTTGAAGTGACTTTAAATTCAATTTCTCAGTAACTTCTTTTTAACTCTTTCTGTTTATTTTTTAGAGTTCTGAAATGCGTGAATCTTATGAAGGATCTGTTTCTATCACTTCTGATGTTAATACTCAACCATGTACGTTTCAATTACCATGACATTTACTAACCTTGCTCTTGAATTAATTGAAAATGCATTTATCAATTTAATATCCTGTTTAATATAATAATTTCTTTTAATGTTATACAAATAATTTGCATTTAATTAAAAAAACTTTTTTTAATTTTTGGCATCAAATCCATGTCATTCTCTCATAACTGTTTACTCCCCCCCTTCCCTTCCATTCTTTGTTTATTTAATTAAATTATTTTTTTATTTTTTTATAGTTTGCAGCTTCAATTGTGTATGAGATGTTTCAGTTCCTTAATACCATGTCATTTGTATAATTATTTTTTCAAATTACAAATGGAAAATGCTTAGTATTTTTCTGTTTTTATATTTAAAAAATTAATTTTCTAATATCTTAATTCTGATATTTTTAACCCTACAGTGCCTCATGTAGCCATTTGGCTACAAGGTTTTTATTTCCATTTATAAGCTTCACATGGCTGTTCCAAAGGGCAACAATGAGTGTTTGGAGATTCCTTTTTCAATGCTTTTTGATGAACATTTGTAGAAAAGACTGATATATGGCTTTAGTGGTACTAGAAAGATTTAAACTGGAGACTTGGCAAAATAAAAAGTTGTCTTTTGTATGAACAGTTCTACATTTTAAATACTATCAAAATATGTACTGTTTTTGCATTGTAAAAAATATATTGGTAAAAAGGGATTTTTATTGCAGAATTATTATAATGTGATTTGTATTGCTGGGACATTGTTTAATTCATAATGCAGTTATTTGACATTTATTAATGCATTTTTTTAATTTCATGGAAAAAAAATTAACATTTATTAAATAATTTTCTTAAATTATATGCAGCTATTCAAATCGTATATATATTTTTCTGAAAAAAATAAAGAAAAAATGTCATGCATTCTGGGGTTTAAGTTTTAAATAAACATGTAATAAAAAGGTAAAAGAATTGAATAATATACTTTTTAATGAAAAGAATAGGATATTTTCATTGATGCTTATTGAATAAAATCCTTCATAGTGTATTTAATCCTTACTATAAACTGTGAGATAAATTTTTAAAATCTTTGAAATGAGATTTCATTTATTAATTTATGAACATCAAAAGGTCTCTTGCCATCATAGTTAATTTTTATTTGATTTAAATCGTTGTTGATATCATATATTGTTTTTATATTTCAGTTTTATGATTTCATTTTAGAAATGGATTAGCTCTGAATTTTTTTTTTTTAATATTTTAGAAAATATAATCCATCTGTTAAAAATATTGCTTTTATTATTTGATTATTACGTAACTTTTCTCCTTCGGTCTCAAGAAAATGTATTAACAAAAACTAAGCAACCAAAATAAAATTCAACATGTAAAATATTTATTTTCATTCACCCCCCTCCCTTGTAATGACAAGAAAATACCTCTTCTTCATGCACCAAAGCATCAAGTTTTTTTTATTTATATATTATGTATTACAATTTTAATAAATCTTGTAAAAATTGTAAAATTGTAATAATCAATAAAATTTTTATTTTATGAATATTGTTAAAATTGGTGTATTATTTTGCTTAGATAAATTCAAGATAATATTAAGAGTATTTGTCAAATTATATATTTACCAATTTATTTCTTATACATTTTTTAAATGTTAGTGCTTATTTTAATAATACAAAATTTGAAAAAAAAAAAAAAAAGGAACACATTACCTTCAAAAAGCTATTAGTATGCTATTTATCATAATCAGTCAGAGATATAAATTAAATGAGTCTTTTAAAGTGTTGACTATTTATTTTTTTATCGAGTTTAAATTAATAATAAATTGAATTTTTCCGATTTTAGGAATTGGGTGACTTCAATTCCAATGAAAAGTAGGTAACAATTTGCAGTAAATTCATATGGCTTTTGTTATTTTAATCTTTAAAAATTAATTTCAGATAATTGAATAATGATACTTAAATGACTGACAACTTTTCATCAGAGATTTCAAACATTTTAATTATCTGATGAATTTATAGTTGCAACATCATTATATTATTTTGTTGTAGTATTTCTAGAAATCATTTTATGTATTATAGAAAAGGATAGTAATCTGAATAGTCTTTAATGTTGCATTTTTTAAACTGGTACTTTATCTCAATTGCCTTTTGTAATTTCAGATCTTTTAAATTTAAAAAAATAATCACATTTTCCTATTATTTTGTATTATTAAAGAATATTTATTTGATGTTAAAAGGGAAAGAAAACTGAATCATAATTATCTCTTTTGTCAATTTTTGTATTAAATGGTTTAGTTTTCTTTAATTAAGTAATATACAAGTTACTAAATAAAGATCTAATAAATTTTAAGGGAATGATATTTATTTGATTTTTTCCACTGCTGATATAAAATATCTGGATTCAAATATTTTCTCTATAAATATTCTCAAAAATCGTATTTTATTTTTTCATACATTTTCAACAATCGTAACATTACAATTTAGATTTTCATAATTTTTCTCCATCTCGTGATATCTATTGTCCAGATAACAGTATTGATAATGTAGCTTTTTTTATAACTTAGTTCTAATTAATCCATGGTTAAGATACACTTTATAAATTATTTTGAATTATGTGTTAAATTAATTGTAAACTAATTTCCAATTATCTATTTTCCAATCATATATGCTTTAGAATTCATTTATTTATTATACTAATTTATTCCAATATTACAAATACTAACCTCTTTCAAATTTATAATCTGATTTTATTTCATGCTATTGTTATTTATATATATTTCCCCCCATTGCAGATTTTTATCAGTCAGCTTTTCGGACAGTCATCCAGCGAGCTAACTAAATAAGCAGTGATAGTTAGCCTTGTGAAAACAGGAATAATTTTGTAAAAAATAAAAAAAAAATTGTTTGAAGCTGATGTTTTAATAAAGTGTTCTTGTGCTCATTAAACTGATTTTATTGATTCTATGATTGCATAACTAATGGCAGGAAAACAAACCAATTAAATTATTTAACTGATAAATTTGATACTTTATTTATTTATTTTTTAAATGATTCTTTTCCCACATAATAGGTCAGAGGGAGGAAAAAGGATTTTGTCTCTAATTGTTTCATAAAGATTGAAATCTATTTTAATTTTTTTATTTACATATGATAAAGATTATTTGAAAATTGAGCCAGTTGTATGATTATACTGCAAATAGAAGGCATCTCAAAATCTTAAATTCTGTCCCTGTTTTATAACCAGTAATTCAAGCAACACACCTCTTTAAAAAAATTCCTATACATGAATTGATATACATAAAATTCTGTATTGGAAATTTTCCTCATCCTTATTTTTGAAATTAAATTAAAAAGTACAATATAATACATTCAATAAATGTTAGTTTTGGCAGAAGTGATATCTTTTAGATTTTCGACATCAATATTGTAATGTAAAATGCTTTAAATGGAAATTGTCACTATTTGATATATGATGATATGATCCTATTTTTAATATTTAAAGAAATATGATCAAATATCAAATCTTATGTTCAATCTTATATATAAAATAAGGTTACAATGATTCTCACGAAGTGTTGTCTTCTTTTGCTTACTTGTCATTGGAAAGCATTGTTGGAAACAATTTTAGTTAAGTTAAATTATACCAGGAAAACAGAATGCAGAGTACTGATGTTATGTGAACTATGAAGTTGTATGATGAAGTACCAACAAACCCATATGAAATTTCCAGAGCATACTTATGAAAAACAGAGTCAAAACTCACTAATTAATATTTTTGAATTCACACCTTACTCAATATCAATTTTGGTGGACAAGGAATAATGAAAAAAAGTTTTTAAATCTGTTACAATTTGTTTAATCCAAAACACATTTTTCCACTAACATTAAAAATACACTTTATGTGTTTGATTAAGGGTAGTTTTTTCTACCAAGTAGCATGGGAATAAAATAAGTTCTCCTCAATTCATAATTAATGCATGGAAGGTATAGCAAAATATTTTGTACACAAATTTTGTAGTATTTTGTTATTCAAATAGAAAAGTATGAATTCTGTGAGGGAGGCTTTCCTAAAAACAAGTATATAGTAGGGAACATGGAGCTTGATAATGCAGTGCAACTGGTTATATCTAAAACAAAATTTCTTTCTGTTGAAGTATTGAAAAAATGCTTTATTTCAATGTTAATTCAGACATGTTAGAGGATTCTGATACAACCAGGGTCAGTGGGACCATAATGCTCAACATCAGTTATTTTAAAATTGAGAATAATGAAATTAATCTTCTTCAATTAATTAAATATGCTTCTTGATACAGATGCATAGTTACTAAAACCATCATGATGTTGCTGATGAGATAATCATTGCTGCATTGTATGCTAGCAGGACTCGTATTCATTCTTGTAAATTTTTTTAATTTGATTATTAAAATCATAAATTATTTTTCTTCTCTTTACTATTTTTTTCTAAGAATTATTAGTTAATTATCTAATGAGTTAATCCTTCATTTATCGTACACAATCACTTACTAAATAATCTCATTGCCATGCCATTACTCTATTCACCAGTTATGCCCAGAGGTTAAGAATCCTGAGTTCATGCACTCCGTTACACTCCCCTCGAATCGGTAGCAGAATCCTCTCTGTTCTTCTATTCACTAAATGAAGCTTGTTTCACGATATTTACCTACACTTTTGTAAAAAATAATTTCAACTTCTTTTCTCATTCTCTCACTGAAGGAATTACACAATTGCACTCGTGGGGATCATTTCTTCGAAAATTGATTTGTGGCATGGTATTGAATAAGGCACGACTTATTGGGTTGCCTTACAACAACTGAATAAGCTTCTTGACAGTACTGTCTGTAAATGATTCAAGATAAGTTGAAATGCTTCTGAGTGTTGGAAGTATCAGAAGACATTGATAATGGATCAAACTTGAATTATATGAATCTATTTGAAGAAGGAGCTGTTCAAAAATTTGTTTTTGAATGAAGATGCTGATTGCTTCTTTGAATTTGGAATAGCTTTTGCATTTAACCTCCATTCAAACAAGCCAAATACCTATATATATATATATATATATATATATATATAAAATTTAAAAAATATGTGTTCCATGAATTGGAACTTTCTTTCTTATACACACACATATATAAGTGTTTGGTATTTTGGTTTCCATTTCCAAATTCAATTGTGCAAGATCGTTTCTTTTTTAGTTCAAAATTTGTAGATACTTTGCAGAATAATGTGAAAGCAGACAAATCGTTCTAATCATGCTCAATAATAGGGCCATATATAGAATTTGATATGAATCGTATCTAAAATAAATTGTATTTATGTATAAATAATTTTACATTACAAAACTGAGATAAAAAAAATCCGAAATTACCATTTTACGCACAAATTTTTTGAAAAATTCTATGTATTATTTACACAATTTTAATAATAAAGTATCAATTGATGCAAAATTTATGCACTGAAAAATTTTTGAAAATCGTATTTGAGTTATTGGTGAGGGAGAGGGAGTCTGAAATTATTAGAATCCCCCTACTAGAATTTAAGCAGAAAATCTGTTCAAACTTTGAATAACCATTTTCACATATAAATAAAGGAATTAAATCAGTTTCCAGCTCCATCAATTAATCAGGGGCAGCGGGGATTTGGACTTAATTTTCTGATCTATAAATAATAGGGCTGGAAACTAAAGAATAGTATATCCAATAGAAATATCTGTGGAAATCATAGTTGTCTGGAAAATCATAGGTTTTAGGTAATATTCCATTGTTTCTTTGGTGAATTTTTAATTACCTCTTTTGATGATATGTCTTAATTCTGATGTGATATGGAAATTTGAATAGTGGAGTGCCATGTCATATGCTGATTTTGACATTTCGGCACAGCTCAAAATTCCACGATCTGTCCCAAATATCCGTTGGATAATGTTAATTATTATTCCGTGTCAATTAATTATTACAGTTGGGTAATGACTCAAATAAGCGAGTTAATGTATCGATTCGGAAACGCCACCCATCTTCATAGAAAGAGCTATGTATTATGAGTTTTTAAATACGCAATTAAATGTAAGACACGAATTAAAATTAAACGTCTGATTCTAATGCAGGTTAAAGCTCTCTTTCTATCTTTCATGTTTATAATTGCTAGAATTAACTTTAATTTAGAGGAAATAAGAGGAAAAAACTGACTGCTCGACTCTTGATATTTCTCTTCGGATTCCATTGTCGAAGATCGCGGTGCTTCGGGAATTGGATGTCTTTTGGAAGTTTTAGAATGTTATCCTCCTCTTCTGACCGTGGTTCAAAATCATGATGTCTTTCTTCAAACAGCTCTTATGTATCTTTAAAGCGATATATTAATCGCTTTGAAGTTTACAGATCGCCCACGGAGTTTACAGATTAAAATAAAATGTTTTTTAAAAAGCCATACTATTCTTGCATATTCTTGAAGAAAAACTACTCTAATAAATCTTGCATGCTATCAATGACTAAAAATAAATAAATAATAAAATGTTGGAATAGAATTTTGGGATGAGGGTAAGGGAACGGAATAAACTATTTCCCTCAATAACTAAATGATTAGGAAACTTTCATGTTTTCTATATTGAAAAAAAAATTACATTATTAATTTAAAAATTTCGGAAATTAATTAAAAAAGTATTTTAGATTTGTTTACAGAAACTAGTTAGAATGAGGTTTAGAAGTGAGTTAGAAAAAGCAACGATTAATTTTGAAGTTGCTTTAGAAGATTTTAACTCAGATTATCACAAATTACGATAGTTTTACGGAAAGGTATACATATTTTATTTCATTGCGGCTGAAGAATGAAATTAAAGCTAAAGAATCGGTTCATTGCATCACTCGTATTTCTATCTCTCTCTATATTATTTATTATTTATATTTTCTGGTATATGAATAATTTATTGTAATCGTCGAAGAACTCGAGATTTTTACGGATCTCCATGTTTCAGACCTCTCTGAATCCGAGAAACGCATTTTTGCAATTTTGTCTGTCTGTAAACACAAAAACTCTTTGGGCTATAACAGATGAAATTTAGTATACAGAATTACGACCAAATTTGTAGTGTTCTATCAAATTTTGAATTAAATTCATTCCGAGGAAGTTGTTTGCCCAGGTACAAGATATTACGAAAACTATCAAACAAAAAGAGCTATACGGATGAAATTTGGTATATAAATTTAGCATCTAAAATGTAGATAGGTATTAAATTTTGAACCAAGAGGTTGACCGTCTGATGTTCTGTGGGGCCGTGGTGGCCTGGTGGTAAGGTCTTGGCTTGTGAGCCGTAGGGTTTCAGGCTCGAGACCCGATTCCACCGAAGAACCGTCGTGTAAGGGGGTCTGTTGCACGTTAAATCCGTCATGCCAAACGTCCTCCTGCTGGTGTGGTGTGGCGTGGAGAGGGGGGTGCCAGCTCAGGTGTCGTCCTCGTCATCTGACCGCGATTCAAAATTACGAGGTCCGTCCCAAAATAGCCCTAGTGTTGCTTTACGCTTTACAACGGGACGTTAATATAACTAAACTAAACTTAGTCTGATGTTCTGTACTTTTTCATATACCATAATTTAAAAAAAGGCAATGACTTAATTAAATGAAATTCTCTCTACAGTTGTAATTCTGTCTTTTTTTTTTTACTTAATCTATCGGGAAAAGGATGTCAGAATATACGTTCAATATTCTGAGGCTTGTATATTAATCACATTCCAAAGATTAATCGTTTCCAATGATTTCATATATTAACCCTCCATCTGCTTATTCCGCGGGTTGGCAATCAGCCCATTTTGTATTGTATCTCGCGTTTTTCACAGTTTAGAGTATTTATTTTTATGATTGCAGATTTTTATTGTTATTGTCACATGACATATAGTAAAAGTCCACTTTGTTTGAAAAATATTTGAACTTATTTGTAAACATCGCATCTAAATAGTGATTTTAAAAAAATTACGCAGTCAGAGGGTTAATAGTCTCTTTCGTAACTAATGTTCGCCAATGGCATGTGGTTAATAATATGCAAGTGCATTTATTAGAGAGTATTTAAGAAAGTTTTGGGGTGACCATTCCGGAAATTCTTTTTCTTACTATTCATCGTAAGTTGTCCGGACTTGTTATTAATCATTCAGTGCAATCGTATCTCTCTTTTGAAGCATTAAATTTCTAATGTTTTATCATAGTAGTCGGATAATTATAAAATATTTTTATGAAATATATTTGAACGAAAAAATTTGCTTTATGTAAATTGGAGTGGATTGGTAAACCGGTTCAGTAGGTAATTGGAAATATAATTTCACATTAATAAGATCTAAGTGAACTTAAGAGAATTTTCAAGCTCAGTTCATTTTTGCAATTTGTGAATAAAAGTCTGTTAGATCTGTATTAGTAAGAAGGGTGTAAATCTTTTATTATATATTCTTTTAACTTTTTAATTCCGCATATGAAGATAATTAGCTCTCTAGTTTAGAATTAAAACTATATCCTTCCAGCTTCTTTAAAAGTTAAACTTCAAGACAAGTACAGAGAGAATCATTACATAAATCCTGTCTGGTTTTCAAAGATTTTATTGAAATTTTCAATGGCGAAATTCTCATTTATGTTTTTTAAGATAATCGCTCACTATACAATAACGTGCTTCAAGACTTAATACAAACTCTTTCCCAGAATTATAAAGACTATTAATTTTATTTCTTTTTTTACGGATAAGCCCCGATTATCTTTCATAATTACTACTTTATACCAGAAACTTTATATCTAAGAAATAAAAATATCACTTTGTATAATAAAACGTGGTTTATTCTCATAACACGAATAGCATAGTTCTTTTGTGTTCGAAAAAAACAAACCAAAAAACGATTCATTTATGTTTCTATATGCACATAAAAGAATTCATGTCAAAAGAAGTGATGTATCTAATCATCTCTATCTGCCTCCAAGTGGTTTTGCATTTCTCTCTTTAAGCGACAGGTTAGTTAAAGAACAAAGTAGGGAAAAAGAAAAGAAAAAGAAAAAAAAGATACATTCAGAGAGGAAAAAAAAAAAAAAAAAAAAGATGCGAGGTCAGTGTGTCTAGGTCGGGGGATTCTTTCACTAGGTTAGTACTGACACTGTTAGAATTCATGTCGTGAAATGAGAGACATTCTGTTATTCTAAATGTAACTTGTCAAATCTTCAGTTGCCCGGTGCTTGTGTCTTAGAACGGATGTTTTTAGGAAGAAGATGTGTTAAAACTGGCACTTCCTTGTGCTTTCTGATATTGCAGACATGTGTTTATGTATCTGTAGACCACTTCTATCGAATCAATATCAATGAGATAATCCAATCTAATGTTGTCGAAAGGATCAATGCTGTATTCAACTTGTAATTATATGTTATGCTAGTTAGCTCTCACAACTGAAAGGCTCTCTTTGTTAAGAAAGAACAAGAATAGATAATACCTATTGATGCTGAAGCCGGCATTGCTTTGCCTTAAGTCTTTCGCAAAAGGTAGTCATTTTTTTTTTTTTTCTTTTTGAAATATGTTTTTTTGGGTTCCACTGTCTGTCTCATTGACATAGATTGGTCACTGGAACAAAGGCAAGTTATAAGTTCTCTAATTCACAATTAAATATTTCAGTTCACGTCTTTAAGCATTGATAAAGATGCTGCGTAATAATGAATGGCGATTTTTATTTTACGACCTCAATTAAATAATTTTCTAATCTAAGAAGGATAATTTAAAAAGTCTTATGCAATACAAACAACTAATCTTGGCGCTTATTATAGCAACCCTGAATAGTTGAGTGGGATGGTAGCTGCAGGGAACGGATATCACCCAAAAGTTATCGATAACAGTCATAAAAATATGTGCAAGAATTTCGTCTGGAGATCTTTATATGAATCATTAACCAATGCTTACAAATTTTTGACTTTCCGCGTGTACTCTTAACATGGATACACCTAGCTTGTACCCGTTGGGCAGGTAAAATTCCTATGGTTGCAATTAAATGACAATAAATTCGTAGTAATAAAAATAAAGAATTTCTTCTCCGAAGGCGAAATAGCGTGTTAAAAATTTCATGGCAAAAAAAAAAAATCAAGTAAATTAGTATTGTTTGAAAGAGTCTACTATCTTATGGAATGCCAAACTGTTAAAAAAATAAGATATGCATTTCTATTTTATTTAAAAGTTGTGAAATCCAACAGAAGGAACCGAAAATTATAAAATAAAATTTATTGAAGAATGTGGTCAAATTTGAAAATCATCAGCATATGATTCGATATGAATATTTTCAAAGGAATTTTTTTTTTTTGTACATCACATAAATATATTTAAAAACTTGTTTAGCCAAAGTAACTAGTAAAAAATATTACATTTCTTTGAAATTTCTATAAAGAGAACCAATTAAACATGAAATGAATTTAGTAGTGCAGTATTTTATAAAATATATTCCATTTCTATTTTTTGGTTTGTTAATATTTTTATATTATTCCTTCTATTTTCGTAAATTTATTTCAGATTGGATATCCCTCAAATTAAAAATCTTGCTCTGTAGTAAGATATAATGTGTGATTTAAAATTCAGTTTTAAATCTAAACGTGATTTAATCTTTAATGTCTGATTTTTTTTTCAAAATTAAAACTATTTGTTTATCATCATTTCTATTAAATGAAAGATTCATCATATGATTTGAATTGAAGTTTTAAAAAAAAGGAAAGGAAGAAAGAAAAAACAATGTTCTTTTAATTTCAATATTCATAAAATTGTCATCAAATATTTGTTATGAGCACTAACTATTTCTCTTATGTTTCTTATTTTCATGGCAATGGTGTGAAACAATTTTTTTGGATTTGTATGCGAATTCCTTTTTATATTTGGATTGTAATTTCGACGATAAAATAGGTTTAAATTAGAGAATTAGATTCAAATGGGAAGCTTGTATTATTTTCGTCTAATTATGCATATGTATATTAGCTTTTTAATAAAGAACTATATGAATCTTCGTCCCATTTAAAGACAAAATAATCTTTGAACACTTATTTTTAAAAAAATGAGAGCTCAAAAATAAAAAAAAAAAACAGAATAATTCTCGTGTTAGTTAGCACTTACTCGTTCTTGAGTTAGCACTTTATAATATTTTAATTTTTGAAATGTTGAGTCTCCCAGTACATTTAAATTTTCAAATTTTAAATAATTATCATCAACACTCATAAAAATATGCGCAGTACGAATTTAAAAATTGCTAAATTTCTTTTAATTTAGTACATATATTCACCGTATTAGAGATACACAGTTTTTGACAAGATATAAATTTTGCATCTACCATCGAAGGCGCCAAATCCCAAAGCAATTAATTAACTAAGTTGATATGTTCGTGCAGGAAAAAAATATCTAATAAATATTGATAAATTACCTAGCTATCATTATTTTTATTAATAAATTTAGAATGACACACTAAGCTAATTAAAATCACTTATCAATTTCTTTCATTTTTAATTACATGAACTCTTTTTTCTCGAACTATTTTTTTATATGGACTGTAAGTCTGACTTGGATATCGTCTATCTAATTTTTTATGCCTTTTCCGTGCGGATTCTTGACTAGGTGGCTAGAGTGAGAAAGAGTTGCAAACAAGTCGATTAAAAAACTTTATTCTCCTAGTTGCCAAATAAATAATTTTATAAAAATAGAAATTCTATGCAGAATGAAATATTAGAATAATGTTAACGTTTTATCTATAACAATTGCTCAGGTTTCTATACTTTTCATTGCATTCACTTAATTATTAAAATATTTAGGAAACCGAACATCTGCTTTTATAATTTGTAAAAATGGATGATGGACAGTTTGGGATTATAATAGATAAATAAAAGCACATACATACTGACAAAGTTATTGAAATAAAAAATATAAATCTAATTGAATCCTTAACAAGTTAAAAATAAGTACCGAAATGTGAAATTAAATTGACCATCTTGTTAAAAGATGGGTCTCATAACGTGCAATACTTAACGCAAAATACTTAAATCCACTTCTTGATCTTTATTATTTGTTTTTCAAATTCTAAAACATTTGGAACATTCTTATCATAGAAACAAATTAAATAAATATTTTCTATTCTTGTGTAAACTTTTATAGTGTAAATTCAGCTTAATTCATCCGGAGAAACTGAAAATTTTACTTATCAAATAAAATTCATAATTTCTACATCAGTTGCCCTTGCTAAAATATTATTTGCATGAAACATTATCTATAAATAAAATTGTTCATTGTCTTTTAAATGCATTACATTTTAGATACATTTCTGTCCTTTTAATGTTATTTTCTTTTCTTTTCTTTTTATTTGTGTGTGTGTGTGTGTGTGTGTGTGTGTGTGTGTGTGTGTGTGTGTGTGTGTGTGTGTGTGTGTGTGTGTGTGTGTGTGTGTGTGTGTATAAAACTTTAAAGATTCCGCTGAATGCAAACTCGCATTCTAAATTCCCCTTTGGTCATTCAGGTGTCACTACTTCATTCATTTTTTTTTTTTCTTTTTTCTGTTCTTACCCTATTGAGAATGAGTGAATTCATGGCCAGTTTCCCACGATGTGCAGTTTAATATTTATTTTCTGGGTTAGATGGAAAATAGAGAGGGAGACGTTTTTATGAATTCCTTTTATATCTTTAAGATACATAAAAGATTTAGATAAGCCATTGACAAGAAAGAAGCATAATTTGCAGACGATTTTCTTGTCTTTCTGGTTCTTTAAAGCTTATCTCTAAAATAAATCAAATTTCTTTTTCTGTTTTATTTTTTTCTCTCTTGTCAAACTATTCAATATTTTTACTCAAATTGCAGCTCATTTTATTATGTTTAACTCTAAGAATTGAATTATTGAAATTAATTATTAAAATTCTAAACATTTTCATTTTTATGCAACACAGTTTGATAAAAAAAAACAACTTAATTTAGAAAAGTTAAGAAAAATAATGTAAGAACAAGAAAATGCTACAAAAAGAAAGAAATGAAATACATATAAATTGTTATTTATTATCAATGTCACTTTCAATAAATTATTCTAAAATATTTGGAACATTCTTATTGATAATCAATACATAAATGTCATCAAAGATGCTAATTTTCAGTTAAAAGCATAATGATATAATACTGTCACTTAAATTACAGTCCATTTTATTATATTTAACTCTAAGAATAAAATTTTAGGACAGAATTGCTGTTACACTTTTTCTACTTCAAAATTTCTATCGCGAATGTATGAATTTTTTTTTTTTTTTTGAAAAATAATCATGTTAATTATTCTTGCTGAAATTCTGAATTCTTTTCAATTTTATGTAACTACAATGTGGTAAACATTTTAATTTATATATATGTTAACAAAAAATAAAGTAAGAAACAACTACAAAAAAAGAAATGAAAAATATATGAATTATTACTTTTTTATTATTCAATGAACAAAATAAATAATTCAAAGTGACATTGCTCATTGCCAATAAATATAGAAAAGTCATCTAAGCTGTTCATTTTCAGTTTAAAGAATAATAACAATATTTTACTAACAGATAATTAAGAAGACATTATATTTGTATGCTATCATGCATCTTATTTTATTAACTGGATACAGTTACACTGTTTTCAAAGTAAACATTTTAGAATATAAATATTTATATAAAACATCACAAAAAGTACCAATGCTATATCTTTCCAAAATTAATTGTAAAAAGCTTGAATCCACAATTAATTTTTTTGCATTAATTTTTCATCAAAATATATTGAGCCAGGAAACGAAATCCTTTAAAAGCTCCAAGAACAACTTTGAGAATAAGCAAAATTCATTTGAAAAATTTAGCAAACGAAAAAATAATAATAATAATAATAATAAAACTTTATTGAAGAAGCTTGAATTAATCTGAAACAGATTAGAATTGAATTAGCATTTATAATTTTTGAATGTTTAAATTTAAAAAAAAATTGGGAAATCTTTTTAAAATGTCCAGCATAAAATATTCACTTCAATAAACTTTAAAAGAAACAAAAACATTTGAAACCATTATTTTTGACATCCATTTTGTCATATCCTAATTTATAATGATTTGTTTTTATTCATTATATTTATTGGAATGCTTTACAAAAATGATAATTTTAATTATTAAAAATATTTATATGGCTTGTAAGAATGAATTAACCATTAAAAAAGAAGTCCTCAAAAGAAAACTTCCATTGTTTAAGCACATTTTCATTTTTTCAAACGGCATCAGTTGCTGATAAAAAAAGAATCCGGTACTCAGAAAAGACATTTGTAATACTAATTCCTAAAAGAAATTGCAATATTTTAATGGCTTTTCATTGTTTCGGACACAATTATATCGAGAATAATGCAGAGATCAGATTTACTTGAAGTATTTTTATCCAAGCAGAAGTTGCATAATTGATGTAACAATGATTAATAACAATGATGGATAGAATTAATAATGAGCAGATGAAGTGGTTTGATTTATCTTAACTGGTCTTTCACTACCTGATTAATAGTTAAGAGACCGAAGCTCACTCCGTTATCGTTGTTAAAAGATACAAAAAACAATTTTTTAATAACATCATTCTCTTCAGCGTATTAAATCCGCTTTCTAGGCTATGTTAAGTCGAACTTGCTGACATTAATTGAGGTTTGTAATATCTTTGTGACCCAGAAAATATATATACACCTTTTCCTCGATTAATGATCATTCGCATTTACGATTACAGATTCATATGATTCATATACACGATTTGAATAGATAAATTTCAAAAGAATTGTAAGGCTGTATTTTTATTTACAATAAGTATGATAGAATAAACAGAAATGTTATGTTTTGAATCATTTTTGCTATTATAGGACAAGAAATAAATGTGCATTTTTATTACTTTCTCGTATACGTAGTATATAGAGCAAGTATAGTAATCGTCAAAAAATTCGAACTCAAGATTTTGACGAATCTCCACGTTTTAGAACTCCCAGAGTTCGAAAAATACATTTCTGGAAAATGTCTGTCTGAGACAAAGATAACTCAAAAAACGCTTTGAGCTAGACGGATAAAATTTGGTTTACGGTCTTTACAACAAAATGGCAGATTTCTATCAAATTTTGAATAAAACATGCTTAGAAGAAGTTCGTCTGTCCGATTGTCCGAATATAAGTTTACACGATTATAACAGAACGAAGAGAACTAGATAGTTAAAATTCTACACATAGTTTTAACATGTATAGTGTAGACACTTATCAAATTTTGAACCAAATCCAACTACAGGTTGACTATCTATCGGTCTGTACTTTCAGATGCATATAAACCACCCGGTAATTCAAAACCTCGGTGACTTAAATATATCAAATTTGTTATGGACTTTTATGACTATTAATGCGGTTTTGTATCATTTTCTTTTCAATCAGTTGAGAAAAACATGTCTAAAACAAAATTAGATTTTTGGACACCGTTAACGCATGCCAGGGATCCATTGCCTAGGATGGCACGATAGATTCAATAAAAATGCTAAATTCTCGTGAAAAGTTAATATTTCGTAACTATTGTACGCCGATGCATAGCAAAACGTTCTCTGGCCTGAAGAGTATACGAAAAAGTAACGGGGATACTGTTCCCTTTGGTTTAATTATAGGTATCTTTTTTAATGTAGTATCAACTGAACTTCAATTTTTACTTTCTGTAAACAGTATCATAGAGAAGGCTAATTAAAAAAAATAATGAAAGTTATAATTCATGTAATGTGGCCCATATTACAAGATATATTGTACCTTTTGTCTCACCCTCAAGTGCCTTAGATCATACTCCTATCTGTACTGTAGTTAATACTGTTTCTCTCTTCATTTTTGAGGACCGGAATAACCTGGTTGGTAGGGCATTGGATTCGCGTCTCTTGGGTTGCGAGCTCGAACCCCGCTGGCCATGGACTCCCAGCGTGTGTGGCGGCTGGCGCACGTATAAATCTGTCGGGGGTACAAAATCCTCCATCTCGAGAGTAATATCGCTGGGGGCACTGGACCAGGGGTGATCGTTCTCTGATTCAGGTCTAAATTACGATCTGTGGATGAGTGAATGAAATGCATGAATGAAGTCCGCCCGTAAAAAGGTTTGTGGCTTGTACGTAGGTAGCTAAGTCGTATTCTTGGCCCTAGATGGCGCTACTTAAAAACAAGAGACGCACCGTTGGCTAAAAATCTGATTTCTAAAGTCAGTGGGCTTGTCTATGATAAATGCCATTAGAAACAACAATAATTTTTGATGCAATAAAGTGAAGAAAAGGGCTTAATCTCAGGTGTACATTTTCGAGATTTATAAAGCAGGTTTCAACATTGATAAGGTTAATAGCTTTACTCATAACAAACTTGACTTTTCTGGGTTTTTACAAGATAATTTTGTAACGTACCTTATTATAAATAATAATTCTTCTCCAACTACCTTTTCATCATTCCACTTGATAGATAAAATTTTATTATTAACCACTATAAACGGATAAATCAGACCACAAACTCCTTTTGCCGTCATTTCTTAATGCATAATAGCTACTTTGTTTATATATTCTTCTAAATAGAGCTCATCTTTTTCAGAAAATACTTTTTAACATGTATACCGAACGTCATATTTTAGTTTCTACACATTCGCTTCTTACTGATATAGAAATTTTCTCTAGAGCTAAAATCCAAAATAAAACCACTTGTCTTGTACCACCAACACATCACTGGTATAAGAGTAGTCGTCCAGGGGGCTCTCTGATTCTTGATTGTAGTAGACAGGATCAGACTACTCTTATTCGCTTTCTCAGTGGGCACTTTCGAACTATGAAATATTCTGAGGGTTCTAGACGCTTTAAAGTCTGCCCCAAGTGTTTTGAGGAAGAGGCTTCAAATCGTCACATTCGTATTTGTCTGGGACTCAGGAGTCAGGACCTTATTGATAATCTATTGTTAGTATTGGACTTCAGGGTGCACAATTTCCTGGACTTGATATGGCTCTCTTTTTTAAGACACGAATGATGTAATAATGTTGTTAAATGAGCATTAAACACTTGATCTGATTTTTTTTTGATTAAATATTTCTTGCTTTCTTCAACGCGCAAAGATTCAATTGCTTATTTTATAGTTTTAAGATCAATATTTTCACTTTTTTTCTGTAGTCTTGTTCCTTGGTATCGTACTGTAACCTGAAGAAGCTGGAATAATTAACTTCATATATCTTGGATGTTCTTGTGATTCATGGTGAAAGAGGTGACGATTTACAGTTCTAACAAATGGTAACCTGTAATATTTACAGATTATCAAACTTTTAAGTAACACATATGTTTATTTACCAAATTATATTGCACAAAATGAAATATAGTAGAAATTATGCAGTTCAAACTGCAAAACTTGCAATTTGAACAATTCTTGGACTTTATAAATAAAAAAATATGTGGTGGAATGTAGATTATTACGATCCCTACAGGAAGCAACATGACGAATGTTTTTAGGAACATTTCTTTTAATAATCACATTCACACACTAAACAAGCACAAACACAAAGACAAGACATTCACGCGCGCGGCTTCACAGTTCGGCATCACATCTCATTCTTATTACAATCGCAGAGCACTATGGGATGGCCTAATCAGGCATCGCCATCTAGTATCCAAAAGAGAAGAGAAGAGTAATGCAACTGCTACAAATATAATTTCCCAGAAATGCTTCTTTTCACATAGATAAAAAAATCATAATTGCGCGGATAAACAGGACTTGAAGGTAAACATCAATAGCTTTCTACACTGGTGTGCAAAACTTAAGCAACAGGTATGTTTTTTGCCATAACTTCACGAGAAATCATCTGAGAGACATGGAATTCAGAAATGAGATACAGCATTTTGTTCTGAAAGAATGACGAAAGCATAGTTGCGCAGAAATGAATACAATGCATACAGTATGGAATCAAACAAAAAAGGCTTTATTGTTACTGGGCTATGTTACTGGGATGAAACCGTGTCCCGACCTCTCTCCAAATCAACTGGCGTTGGGAATCGCTTGTAGCATTACGGAAAGAGATCGTTTCGGTGGTCCTGGAGTTGTCGTCTGGGGAGGCATTATGATGAACGGGCGGACTGAGCTCCACGTTTTCGACAGAGGTTCTGTAATTGGAGATCGCTATTGTCAGGAGCTGATCCTTCCCCATGTGCGTCTGTTCCGAGGTGCCATTGGATCAGACTTCGTTTTTATGGATGACAATGCACGGCCACACAGGACTCATGCTGTTGAGGAGCTCCTGGAAAGTGAAGATATCACTCGAATGGATTGGTCGGCGTGCTCCCCTGATTTAAATCCGATAGAACATGTGTGGGATGCTTTGGGGAGACGCCTTGCGGCACGATTACATCCTTCTGGGAACACCCGACAAAAATTATCTATCTGTGGTTTTTGAAAATCTTTTGGTTCAACTGGTATTCTAATTTTAAATAAAAACAAATGGTAAAGATTTTACATATTATAATATTTTTTATATTATTTTTTATGTTAAAAATATTATACACCAAAGGATTTTATACAAGAGGAAAGTCGATTATATCAATCAAAACAATAATATACTCAGAAATTATTTATGAAAATCCTTGAAATTTCGATTAACTTTTAATTAAGAATATCATAAAATTTTTTAAGAGTCTTTTCTTAGTTAGTACTTACTGTCCAAAAAGTCGCTGTCATGATCTGAATAAATTAAGAAATGGAAAGAAAAAAAATTAAACAGCTAAAATCCTTGTGGTATAATGTTTATCTTTTTGTTTCCGTTGACTATCCTTCCAACAATAGCAAACGATTACAAATTTTTCAAGCATGAATTGAAAATGGGTTATAAAAACTATCACTAAAGAATAATGATTGGCGTGATTCTGCTTTTATCTATCATTTTCTGATTGAGAAGGAAAATGGCGTAAAATTTGATTAAAAGAGCGCGGTGAAGTGTGAAGCTGTAAAATGGAACATATCATTATCAAGAAGAAAAAAAAGTTATTCATCCTGGAGGACACTATTAAAATAGCTTTGTGTGTCACCAGCCGTAAACTTCTAATTTGGCTGGAGGGGAAACAAATAATTTTTTTCAAGCCAAATTGTACTCTGCATTTTTTAAGAAGTATTTGAAGTAAATTTCAGCTATCTTTTAGAATAGAGAATCGAAAATGAATTAATAGGTTAAATACTCTACGTAAACTATAATAATAATTGTTTCTGTTTAAACTACGTGATTTCTTTTTAGTTTAATAACATCGTTTGGTTTTCAGAATGTAGGTAAAATTCTTCTTCAGCATAAACTTTAATGATTTATTCAGCAGTAGTTATTCATGATCCTTGCGACTACAAATTTAAAATGAATTTACAGAATTTAAAGTTGCCAAATGTTAACTTGAAAAGAAACTAGAAACAAAGCGGGTAAAAGCAGACTTTTGAAATATTGATAGCAATCAATAATTTTTAATATTTAAATTCTAAAATTATGCTATGAACATATTATTGTGTTGATTAATATTTACTAACAAGGCATTCAATTTTCACTACTAATATAGAAGAACATATGTCTACTGGCTCTCGACAAATCGTTTAACTTTGAGATAAAGTAAATGTGTTAGATGTATACTTTGGAAGAAGGCAATCTACATCTCTGAGATTTCTTTGAAATTTTATTAGAGCTTTAATAAATAAAAAATTAAACGAGATTTTGATTTATTTTTCCCGCTATAACTTCTGAAAATATGAGCACACAAATTTAATTTTTACTCTATTTTAAAATTCTAAAATTTTTAAAGTGATATTAATTTAAATATCATGCAAATGTTTCATGAGTTTAACAAAATTTTTGAAATTAAATTTTATGCAATTATTTGCAATAATATTTTTTCGCATTGTTAAGAAATTAAACTGTTTTCATTATATCTACAATTACTTATGTTTTGCTCTTTCATTATTGGAAAATATATTTATTAAAAATTTATATTCTGTTTTTTTTTTTTTTCATATTGATAAAATGATTTTTTCATGTCTTATTTCTTCATTTTTTTTTTTTTTTGGAATTTATGGGTTACGTTCTTTAAAGTGATAAGTAATATATCGGATATGCTAAAATATTATATTGGCTATTATGTCCTTAATTTTCTTATTAGCATGCTTTAATTCATCGAACATATAATACAAATAAAATGTATCGCATCATTTTGATGTTGGAATCAACTGCTTAATTTATATGAGAAATAACAAACAGAAACTACAATTTAAACAAGCCTAATTAGATGCCAGAAGACATGGATAGTTACATTTGCAACAAATGTGAAAAAAGACTCAACTCCATCAGGAGGTTGATGTAAGCAATAAATAAAAACAATGATATGACTTGAATATATATCATGGTGTTTAAAATATTTTTTCAGGGAATCATGCATTTGATATATACATAACTTTAATAAACGACATTCCATTCCTTGTGAATCTTCTAGTCGCTAAAGACATCTAGTATTTTGATAAGAAGAAGTACCTAATTATGTTTGTTATCATTTTTTTTTTCAGTTTATTACATAGCCTTTTTTAGACTGAAATGTAGACTTATTTTAGATAATTCCAAATTCCATGTTATTTTCCATGAAGAAAATCTATCAATATCAAGGGATTCGTATGTAATTAATTGCCTGTTAATTGTGTTTTTTCCAATTCAATTGTTGCTAGTATTAGGAACTGATGATAACGTGCCGGCGTCCTGGCACAGGGGTAGCGCTTACTGAGTTCGAGCCCCGGTTCAGGCAGGTTCTTCAGCTGTGTTTTATCTGTGAGGTGTGCGAATGTGTCCCCCTGTAAAAAGGAATTGTGCAAGTGAATGTGACGCATGTGTAACTAAGACGTGCTCTTGGTCCTAGATGGCGCTACTGAAACAAAAGACGCTCTCTCGGCTTAAAATCGCTGAATTTGTCAGTGGGCTTGTCTATGACAAGTGCCATAAGAAACAACAGCTGATGATAACGTTTGATATTTAGATAAGGTATTTTTGATTTCTGAATTGTGTAAACCACCCTCTGAAAACAAGTTTATTCCGTCATTCTTCCCGTATTAAAGTGTATTTATAAGAGGTAACAATCGCTGTACCTGGTAGGCTAGGCAGCTACCTTGGGCCGCTGGCAACTGCATAGATCTATTTAAAAATGTTATTTTCCTACTTAAAATAATTAAATATGTAAAAGAAAACTACACATTCTGGTAATTAAAAATATTAGGAACTATATATTTCATGATATTAACGTTATCAAGTATAATTGAGCATGTTCCTTTTCTGTTTCATTATGTTCATTAAATTATAATAGATTTATAAACGTCAAGCATCTATTTAAATCTAATTGTGTCTAAACAGGGATACAACAAATACGTAAGTCATAATGGAAAAAGAATAAAAACACGTACATTTTCAAAAAAATTACTAAAATGAAAAAAGAAAAGAAAAAAAGAAATTAGTTAGTAATAATCATTAAAGTATTAATCAAGTTAAAAATATATTGAAACGAGTAACTAAATTAAAAATTTTATTTAGAAAAAAAAAAAAGGTGTAGCCTTTATAATGTGTACTGCTTAAGGCCGTAAAATACCTGAACGCACCACTGAATGGAAGAAAATTCTTTTAACTTCTTTTCTGCTTCTTGTTGGTGATCCGGATATTTGCATTTTTATTATTTAGATATTTATGACCTATAAGTCAAGTAAAATTCAATAGCCATGTCTTGGATAGTTAATTTCAATATCTACACTTTAAATTTCTTTAATATAGCCCTTAACACGCGCTATTATTGACCTAAATGAGATATTAATCGGATTTTCCTTGCACTATGGATAAGATAGCTTTTTTTTTTTTTTTGCATTTTCACTCCAGTATTTGACTTCTAATCTATCATTTACTAAGGAATCTCACTGCCATGCCATTATCTTATTCACCTGCTATATCCGGAGGTTAAGAACCTTGAGTTCAAGCACTCTGTCACACTCCTCTCAAATCGGCAAATCGTCTTCTGGTCCACTGAAGAAATTATCACGCAGTATCTCTTACTGTCCTGATTGCTTCGAAAGGAAGAGGGAGAAGAAATCCACAAATAAAATTTTTGCTGATCAAAAAGAATCAAGGTAATGAAATAATTGACTGATTTGCTTAAGTTGCTATAATTTAATATAACACGCAAATATGAAAATTATTAACGACACTGTTTTTGTAGTCATTAAATTAATTTTTATAAGCAAATTTCATTTTTTTTTCTTTCAAAGAAACGACCTTTTTTTTTTATCAATTATTTCATTAACTAGATATTCGAGTATCTGAATCGAGACTGGTTCCAGTATATCTGAACGGTTGGAATTATACTATATACTGATCTGTACTTCAATCCGATTCAGTAGAGTACATTCTTGTGGCGTCATAAGATAAATGAACTGTGAATACCATCTAACATTAAACTACATATTATTCTACGTTACACTGTGATGCCCCCCCCCTGCTGTGAACTAAGCAGCGAGTTCCGAAATTAAATTGATGCTGTGCAGTTTAGTATGTGAATCTCAACGTGAATTGGCCTTACTGGTGAGCCATCTTGTTTTAAATAGAGTTGTAGCTATTTTGATTAAATCTTCAATTATTTTTTTCCTAATTTAATTAGATGACACCTTCCTTTTCGAGGATGTTCTATTTTACCGACTAAATTAAGAATCCATAGAATACTTGAAGTGTATATAGATTATGTGTAATTTTTGTATCGAATTATAGTTTCTTTGAATTATTTTATTTCAATTTCTACGTTTCTACAGCATTAATTTGATTCCAGTACGACGTATACACATAGTGATTAGCTTCTGGACTACGATGCGCGTATGTTATTTGTGATCAAATTTTGGTAATTTTAAAAATCTAATATTAAATTATTCACAGATGTTATAATTCGATAAAAATGGTGATAATCCATTAACAGTTCAACTGGTTTGCGGACAATTAATTGAATCAAAACGATAACACATTCCCTGAACAGAAAATCATCAAAGCAAACAGTAGAAAACACAAGTAAGGGGTAAATAGATTAAACTTAATTTAACGTGGGAAGAAAATCAGATTTTTGTAAGTGGTTTCACTTATCTCCTCTTTTTATCAAAAACTTTTTATAAGTACTTGATAAACGATTCAAGACTTGTAATTCATGCAAATCCTTGAAGAAGAAACGCACAACCTTTTCATTGTTAATTTTATTATTTAAACACATACACTTACACAAACATGACAATTACTTTAAAACATCTATCAATAATTTATAAAATGACAAAGTGAAATTTCTTTCACACATAAAATGTACTATCATGAATAAGTATGTACTTTAGAATATTAATAATATTGCTTTATAAGTTCATAGATGGATTAAAATATTTATTTCTTAAATTTTTTAAAAAGTACGATGTTTTATCAGGAAATTTCTGATTTATCAAAAAATCAGATATGATAATTGTTTGCTTATACATAAGATAATTATAGTATTTCATATTTAAACTGAAAGAAATTATCCCTTTTTTATCCTATCGAAAATTATTAAAATTGATAGCCCTTGCAGGCTTGTCGTAGGTCTTAATTTTGATCTCTTTTAAAAAGCAAGACAAAACAATAAAACTAGAAAAATAAAAAAATTAATTAATGCAAGTACAACAAATCATAATACAGTAATATTAAGTACAGTAATATTAACAGTACAAAAGTAAACAGTAATATTTTTATCATTCCCTTCCTCTTTTTTAAACATGCATATATAATAGTTTTTTTAAAAAATAACATTTTTTTCACTGTAAATAAAGAATAAAAATAAATACAAATTTAAGTTAAAGTGCTTCCGATTTCGTGCATGTCCTGCAAGCACTAAATGCCACATGAACAATTTAACGGATGATATACAATGGCTATAAGATATCCTTTAGAACACCGCTATAAATTTATGATGACAGCGAAATTATGATGTTTTATTTAAATTTAAGGTATCCTGCCTTTGCTCGTTATTCATAACAAAAGCATTTGAGAATCGCAATAAATATTTAAATAGAGTAAAAAAGCCACATAGTAACATTTTTAGAATTACCGGCGACTGAAAAAAGCAAGAAAGTCCTGCTTTTTGCATAAATGACTGTTTCAAAATGACGTAATGAGTATCTTGCGCCTTTCGAAATAATGGCGCCTGCACCAATGGCTATTCTACGCTTCATCACTGCATAGCATTTTTTTTTAATAACGTCCAACAAGTTCCTTCTCTCAAAACAGCCGTTTTTAAAAAAAATTTTAACTGCTGCGTGGTGGAAAAGATAATATCAAGTCGACCGTCCGATCACCTGTGTAATAAAGCTACATTAAAAAGGTTGTTATACTCTCTTTAAATATAAAAGAGAGAACATAAAATCAATAACACAGAAGTTGTAGTCCCTAGGAATTATACACGATTCACAAGCCCTGCTCTTGAATCATCAACGGTAAGGGTGACTTTTCTTCTTGTCTGCTCCTATGCCCATTCCCTTGTCAAGGACAACTCCAAACACGACCCTTGCATTCATATTGAGTCTCGGTTTCGGCAGGAATGGCAAGAAAAAGCTTTTTATGACACTCACAGGTTCAGAAGACACATGAGCTCCGTGACCGGCTGGAGAACTGATGGCCACGGATATTCCTTCTGGAGGTTTATGGACATAACCCCCACTAGGAGGTCCATGGAAACCTACACTTCCCCACCTGTTGGATTCTTCAGGGCGAAGAGGATCAACATGATGCAATTGCTGTTGGATCGGCTTTAGCCCGATTCCTGGAGGTGGAGCCATTATACCTTGAGGATGATTTGAAGCTCCTTGTAGCGCGTGAGAACTATGTTCTGGCATATGGTGATGAAAGATATGCTGATCTTGTTGCATTCCCAAAGGTTTGTGCTGGTTTCTGTTGAAATGACCTTGAGGGGGTCCTCGCTTTGAATTGAAGGAACCACCAAAGTTAGGAGGAGGAGGATTCTGATGCTGTTTCTGAACGGATTGACTTGCTTGAAAGTCATGCATCATTGTATCAAAAGGCTCAAAACCGGTTAAATCTATCTGGGGATTGTGGAATCCGCTGCCTCCATTATGGACGCTACCTGATGGAGGCATCATAATTGGCTTAGGGCCCATTCTGCGATTTGAACCATCATTGTTCGGAAGACCAACTCTACTCGTCAAGTTACTTGAACTAGCAGAACGAGCAGCAGGTGGAAGGACTTTCTGGTAATTTTGATATGAGGCAGCAGATATTATTTCAGGTTCTGGTCGATGCTTTCCGGATACCTGCCAGGACGAGTCTTCTCTTGAGTGAGATCTGACAGGTTGGGAATTATCTTCCTTAGAACTTGGCTTGGTGGATGAAGGATTATCTGCTCTAGATATTGGTGAGGAATCGTCTGAGTCTGGTAAAGGAGCCACGACTACAAAGCGGGGTCCATTACCTCCAGCGGCTGCTCCAGAGGCTGAAATGAGTTTGGAAAGTATGGCGTTAACATCCGTTTCTTCCTGAGGCGACAGAGTTGGTGCACTTGTTGTTGTAGTTGATGTAGATGTTGTTGCAATAGTAGTGGTTGTAGAAGAAGTTTGAGGGGAAGGTTGAATTTGAACTCTCTGACTATCGTCATTTACTCTGAAGATGTCCCTCCTGCTGCCTTCAGCGAAATTCTGTAAAAGAACGTTCTTTAAAATATGTTGTTCTTGGAAATTTTATTATTAAAGAGGTAAGGAAATTGTAACAATCATGCTGAAAATTTACAAACAGAAATACAGAGATTCTTCATACTTTGACAATATTAATAAATGTTAATGTTTCTTATTCAAAACTGTTCTTTAACTGTCACTTAAGTTTCCATTCTTGAAAAAAATGTCCCCTTTAGAAATTGAAACATAAATGACAAATTAAGAACTTTTTTTTACATATGAAATATTTTTGAAAATGGCGCAGAATTAGGGAAATATGTTGGAAGAATAACATAAATTTTATTTAATATTAAAATCCTAACTTTGTTTCTAATAAACTGATTTTGAGAATATCGGGGAAACGAACTTGTTTCTAAAGCATTATTTTCTTTGATATAATGGAAAAAGTTTATGTGCTCTATATTTTATTTCATTTTAATCAGTTTAGTTCATCACTTCATAGCGTTATTGTATAAGTTAATAATATGTTCTTCACTTGGAGTCATATTAAACTGATTTTTTTCTATTATTCTTTGAAACTGAAAGAAAACTTTAATATTTATTTTTTCTCACTTTTAAAAAGAGGAAAAACCTGCTTTGCATTTTAATTCGGAGCAGAAAATAAAAGCGACAAGAAAAGTAAATCTGAATTAATTAGTTTTTCGATTATCTATCTAAAGTGTGTCACTCAGAGCTAAAAAAATAATTCTGAGCTGTTAATTTTAATTATTCCACACCATAACAATTCATTCCAAGATAAAGGGGTGAACGCGTTCAAATGCAAATATAGCGTCATTATTCATTGGATTCAAGGTTAATCTGGTAACAAGATGCGTGGTTATAAAGGCATGCCCACATTCAGAGTTCTTTTTATAGAATTGTGTCCGGGTATAGAAGTAAAATGAGGGTGGTGACAGAAAAAGACAGCAGGGTGGCATCTTACCTGCAACAAGTGGTTATCGGCTTTGTTTGGTCTGTTGTTGCCAGAGTTCATGACGACATCTGCGCTCACGGCCCAAGCAGCGACACCTAAGGGGGAAAAGAAAAAATGGTCATTAATTCAGCTATTAATATGCATAGAGATGGACCAGCCCAAAGTAGGCCAATAGGAAACAGTGTTTTCTTGTTGCTGGCGGTTTGAAAGTCAGTGACATAAACCATATCCTTCGGAGGTCACCGGTGATGTGAAATAGAGTTGTTAAAAATACACCTAGTCTTCATTTTAAAACGATTTCTGGGTAAATTCTGGGTAAAATGCGCGATTCAAAACTACATTTTACTTTCAAAATAAATATGTAATATAATAAAATTCATTTTGTATATAAAAACATATTATCTAACTTTTAAAAAAATTCAAGTGGGATTCTACTAAAAACATATTTTTTAAGAAAGTTTTTATCAATTCAAATTAAATTTTGCTCTTTATAATTCACAATATCTATATTTTTTAAGTAATTTTAAATTTAAAAAACTTATTTTATTTTATACGTATGTTTTAATTATATGGCAACACATGTTTTCTTCTTCTTACAAATCTACTTCTTATCATTTTATTCGGCAACAAATTTTTGTTTATATATTTGTGTCTTGTTTAGAAATGAAATCATCTGTGTGAAATAAGGGAGTTTTTTTCAATCTTCTGCCTAATCATCGTAACTCAAACACAATTTCATGTAAGTATGTAAGAAAAATTTGTATTTTTTTGAATGTTTTTGCATTTTTTTGCAAACATAAATTGAGATTCTGAACCATCTGAAATCGTAGCTATAAATCAATGCATATGTGTACAAATTTAAAATAGTATAAAATAGTCTGCCTCCCTTGACATTTTTTAAAATTTAAGAACAGAATTTTTGTGTATGGAAAAATTACATATAACAAATCAATTCATATGAGTGTTAGGAATTATTTGAATTATTAAATTTGGTTAAATTTTAATTTGATTATAAGTTTGTTAATGATGAAAATCTCTCGATTTTTCTACTGATTTTGAGTAAGATTAGAAGTGAGGAATATACAATTGAAGTTTAAATAGAATCGCATTCAAAAGCTGTTCAAATCTTGATTATTTTTAAAAATTCACTGTTTTGACAAAATGTATTTCATTTTGTCAAAACACAAAAGCAAACACGTTAACTTAACAAGAAATGTTAAAAATTATAGTTGGGAATTGAATAGATTACTTAATTTCAAAATGACTTGCGGATCTGTCAAATTATACAGCTACTTTAGGTTAATTGATCGAACATGAAGAAAAGACTATTACCGTGAAATGCGAAGCTAAATATTTATTCGAACTAGCAAATGCAGTGTGAAAGAACAATGAAGTTCTCAATGGAAGGCGTTGTTTACACTCATTTGTTTTTAGTTCCTGGTTCGCGATCGCAGGCGATTTCAATTTTTTTCACTTCAATTAGAGCTTGAACTTTTTTTATGAACAAAGATTGAGCAGCTGCACTTAATCAAATAAGTATTTTAAATATTCCTCGCCAAGACTTCAAACAAAAGATATTTTTCTATTCTTTATCTGGGTGTTGCAATTTAGAGTGTAGTTGACTCACTGTGCTCCTGCGGATATTTATGTAGGTCAAACTTATTGTAAATATTATTTCTGTGTTTTCTTGGGTATCTGTATAAAGTTAACAATAATTGATATGCACATTTGGTAAGTTATTACCATGGAAATCTTTTTTTTAAAATTGTATTTACGCCATCAATGAGATTAAGATTAAATTGCACCATAATGTTTTATCTGCCTGATATAAAAAATATTATAATATGAAAAATACTTCATTTAGAAACAGAGAAAATTATAATGGTTAAATTTTCAATCACGCTATAAAAATATTTTATCGTATATCATTTTGATTATGTCTTTCGAACTTTAAAAAGAATATTTAATGGGAATCTCAAAAGCTTCGAAATTGTTTCATGAAAATAGAATACCACAGGTATGAATAATATGAATTAAATAAGCTACGCCAGTTTAATTTTTGATTCCATTATTTCTCTAATAAAAGGAAAATCAATGCAGTATGATATTGATAAGTTTGTTGTTAGATGTACAATTGTCATATCATTTTGAATTCGCATGGAATGATATCAGTAATGATGCATTTTATTACTGAAGCATATAATTTCTTGCTCTAGAAAAGATTTAAAATTTCTCTCAACTCTCTCGTGAACTATTACGTAAAGAATTTATCTTGTTTTTTCTTTTCAAAAAGATATTTCTTTTATAAGATTAATAGGATAAAATTCAAAAAAAAAAAAAAATTATCTCAACATATTTTGGCAACTTTCATTTTTACTATATTGGGTAAAAAGCGCTATAAATGCGTAAAGTGCTTTCTATTTTTATAGAAAAAGATGGTACAAATACTATCGAATGTAAAACTTAAACAGAATATTAATTCAAAATTGCATCAACAAAAATGTGAGAACGGAGTAAACAAAATGATATAAAAAGTATATCCATGATATAAAAAAAGTATATCCATGATATAAAAAAAAGTATATCCATGATATAAAAAAAGTATATCCATGATATAAAAAATAACGATACCAATTATTAAAAAAAATGGAATAAACAGAAAAATATATATATAACTAGAACATAAAGGATTAGAGAGAAAATAATGCGAGTGGAAACAAGAATAAAAGTAATGGATGATTAATTTAAAAAAAATGTTTGTGAATGTTATCTGATTTTGAAATAAGTATCACTTATCTAAATGTGTTGAAACGGACGGCAAAAATCTTTGCTATCAGAAGTGAAGCGAAAGGAGGCCATGACATTTACCTTGATTTTATAATGTATTCAAACGGTGTCATCATAACATGCTGGACGGGAATATTGAATTTGCCATGGAAATGAAAAAAATCAGATAAGGTGTGTAAGTGCATCGATTTGAAAAAGACGCGTTCTTTTTCTCAGTTTTTTAATGGAAGTTAAGCCTATTAAGAAAAAAATTGCTCATGTAACCTATAAAATTGAAGCAATTTTTTTCCCGATAGAGTCAACTAGAATCCAATTTACTATTTGAAATTGATTGTTGTTGATTATTTTTTATCAACTAGTAAGTTGCGTGGTATCAACTGCAGTTGTTTAGTATCTGATTGATTGCACCGGTTTTGAGATGTCCTTTTCAATATCGGCTCATTTGATTTGAGGTATTTGTGCCGTACATGGAGTAAAAATATCCCATGTTTCTAAAAATGTGATTCATTGGTCAAATAGAAAGAAAACAAACTATGTAACATTTATTCATGAAAGTCTGAAATGTCATCACAAAAAAATTTATAACACTATCGATGATTCTCATAAATCTACAGATATATTATCGTACTACACTGATTGAAAAAGTATAAAAAAATTGCAGTTAAATTATTCATGCGAATTTAAACAGGCAACTAAAAGTTGTTAAAATTATTATAAATATTAACGGATTCTTTTTAGGTTATATGGTTTTCTGTAAAAAAAAAAAATTATAATTATTATGTACGCTTGCAGTAAAGATCAAAATTTATGGAAAAGTTTAAAATACAAAAAATTCGTTTTTCATTGATTCAAATTCAATTAATTCATATTCTTCAGTCACAATTTTTATCTGTTATAAAAATTTGAGTTAGAGATTATAACTAAATTTTTTTTATTTGATGAATCTCAACTTTTTTCCCGTTGCGCCTAACAAATGATGCAAATTTTCAGTTGTGATGAAAAATAACAGAAAGGAGGCAATGAAATACGAATTAGAAAAAGAGAAAAAAAATATCGAAAACAAAGACTAATTTCAAACTTAAATAACGATACTCTCTTTTGATAAAATTATGTAAAAGGAAATAGTAAGAGTGACATAAAAAGATATCAACTTACAAATTTAATTTATTTAAAGTCCTAACAGAATTATTGGAACAATGGGGAATAGCAGAAGAAGTGATAAAAATAATTACCTTTATTTGGATTCAAAATCGATATAAGCTGAAAATAGCAATTTTAAAATTAATGTAATTTCTGATTCTTCTATAACCATGCTGAAATAAAATAGTCCACAAATTTTAGCTAACTCCATGCAAAGATAATCATTCTAATGATTATCATTTGAGACCATGTTACATTTTTGAATACCTACACATAACATGTATCTAAAGTCTCGTATCAAAAATGGTATGATCACTAATTCAAATACTTTTTTATTTTACTTCCTTAATGATGGCTTTGCATTGCATTCTTTGGATTTCGTGCTACTAGGTCAAGCAGCAAAGACGGGTTCAAGGTTTCAAACTCATTCTTCGATCGTAAGGCTACGCGATAGGTAGAATGAAACTGCATGGTCAGAATATATATTAAGAATAATTTCGGCGTATATATTACGAACAATTTTTGCCTGAAACAATTTCGGCAATTTCTGCTAATTCAAAGAGTGAATAAGTTATTTACTCGATACATACTACTACTTATATACATATACTACTTATCTAATTTTGTTCCTGCGTATTCATTTATAGATATATTTACTATATGTAAACGTATTCACTTTAAAAAAATTGATTAAATTATAGATTTTATATCTTTTTATTCTTCCCTATTTCGGCAAATTTTATAAATGTCAATATTTTTTACAATGCACCGAAATATGAATTGCAATTTGGATGCATATAAGTAATGTATTAATTTGCTTAGTTACTGATTGGTTAATTTGTTTAATTTAATACTCGAAATAATGCATGCGGAATTAGGCTTCGTATTCTGAAATAATGACCAGTGGGCTTCGCTGGCGTCGTGGTAAGGTCTTGGCTTCGGAACCAGAGAATTTTAGACTCGAGACCCGTTTCCACCGAAGAACCGTTGTGTAAGCTGGTCTAGTTCACGTTAAATCTGCTGGCGTGGAAGTTTGGAGAGGGAGTGACGTCTCAGGTGTCGCCCTCGTCATCTGACTGTGGTACAAAATTACGATGTCCGTCCCATAATAACTAAACTAAATCTAACATGACCAGTAGAGGAGAACTTGAGACCAATCACCTTAGACAGAATCCTACATGCGCTGAACATCTATCTAATGCTTTCTCAATTCTGACGCATATCGTAAAAATGCAAAGCGAGTATGTAAAATGCATTTAAATGTCTTTTTTTTTATTTTCTCTTACACATTGTATAAAGAAAGCGTAGTCATCGTCAAAAAACTCGAACTTGAGATTTTGAAGAATCTTCATGTTTTAGACCTTTTTGACTTCGAAAAACACATTCTTAGAAAATGTCCGTCTGTATGTGCAAAGATAATTAAAAAAAGCTTTCATCTAGATAGGTGAAATTTGGTATACTATATTTACATCAAATTTGCAGACATTTGAATTTTTATCAAATTTTGAATAAAATCTGTTTAGAGGAAATGCATCTGTCCGGCTGTTCGAATATATGTCAACTCGCTAACTACAAAATGAAAAGAGCCAGATAGATAAGCTTCGGTACACAAATTTATTATCTATAGTGTAGACACTAGTCAAAGTTTGAAACAAGACCAACAAATGGTCAACTGTCTGTTGGTCTGTACTTTCAGAAGCATGTTTACTCAATAATTCAAAACTGCAGTTACTTAAATATATCAAATTATGTATGGGATTTTGTGACTACAAGTGAAGTTTTCTGTCAAATCTTTGCTTCAATCGATTGAGAAAAACATGTCTAAGGCAAAAATTCGGTCTTCTGATACTATTAAATTATTGCTAGGGATTAATGGCCAAAAAAAACTCACCATTCAGTGAGTTAAATTCAGTAAAAATGTTTAATTCATGTCAAAAGTTAATTTTTCGTAACTATTGTAAGCCGATACCATGCAGGGTGTTGCCTGGCATGACAAGTCTATTGCAGAATATGCGAGAAGGTTTTGGAGGAGACCACTTCCAGTGGTTTTTCCTGAAAGTGATCCCATTACTTTTAAGTGGTCATGTATTCGCATGGAAATAATAATTTTTATTCCTAAAATATATCTGTCTACAATTTGTGTGGGTGTTTCTCGTAATTTGTGATCATGAATAATGTGATTGAGAAATAATTGAGATAATAGAATCTGTGAACTTTGAAAAAATCTAGTAGCATAAAATGTAAGATTAGTGTCGAATAATTAATTACCTATGACTGCGGCGAGGGCTGGCAGGATGAGTCCGATGGAGATGAGGCACTTCATTTTGGTTCTGGATCGTCTGCTGCGTGGATCCTCCTGGGGAGGAGGAGCCATTGGGGGAGGCAAGTGGTGACTGCGGCGCCCGTATGTCCGCTCTGGAAACACAAAATTATTTGAATTATTTATTTGAAAAATGAAATATCATAGCTAAGATAGGAGAATAAATGATAGGCAATTATTTAAAAATGAGATCTTACATATTTTAAAATAAACCAGGAAAATTTATGGAGTGCTTATATTTCTATGATATTGGCATTTTCTAGAAGAAAGAAAAGTGTTCGAAAATGAAAGACGAAATTAGGTCGAATATTTTTAATTCGAATTTTTAAAAACCATCTAAGAAAGGTAATTAAATAAAAGCAGCAAAGAAATGTAAATTAAAAAAAAAATAGAACTTCAAGAAAATTTATTAAATTCGGTTCAGAATATTCTATTTTGTTCCCAATTATTTATTCTGATTTACAAAGAAAAAATAATGCTCAATAATCAATGATTAATAATTATTCCTAACAAATAACGATAACTTCTTATTAAAAAAATTCGGGAAATAGCGACAGTTCATTTATAGAAAAAAAATAATGGACATTCATTTTTTATTTGTTTATTTAAAGAATGTTTTCTATTTCTATCGTTTGCATTTTTTTGAAATGTATTTTTTTATCTGTTTTAATTTGTACCCTATTTATCTGATAACATTGCAAGAATTTAACTCCAGTAATTTTGGATATAAGACGGCTGTTGTACACATTTTTTAAAAATATCTTATTATATTCGGGTCAAAATATTTATCCGAATAAAAATAATTCAAATGAAATCCTTGAAGAATTCATTCGAATTTTAAGAAAACATTATTTTAATCATAAAGTTCATATCATATTTTAAGTAAGTGAAAATTAAAATCTTTTGCTTAAAGAAATAAAATAAATCCAAGGAATAATAAAATCTTCTATAATTCAATTCAATCTTAGTGATATATTTATAGCATCAATACGTTTAAATATTTGTTACAGGCTCCATCAATAATATTTGTGTCATAAAAGTTGGGAGCTTTTAAGCAAATATATGTAATTTCAGTTTTTTATTTTAAAATTATTCAATTGAGAAAGTATTTCTTACTTATATTTATGATAAAAATCCACACAAAAAAAATTATCAAATGGTATTAAACAAAAAAATAAAAATCGTTTGTTCCCAAATTTTAAGTAAACAGTCAGTAGAAATCCTAAAGATTGTGCATCTTTTCTAGACTTGATTCTTCATTTTTTTTAATAGAGAAGTTTTATGAACACTTCTAGAGAATTACAAGACGAAAAAATGAATCCATTTTTACATGAGATGATATGTTAGAAACATTGAATTCCCTCAGCTCAGTGCACGTTATTAAAGAGCGTGACAAGTATTAAACATAATTCTATCCATTTCTAAACATTTTTTTATGTAACTAAAAATGTAAACCTTTTTTAAAAGAAAAAGAAAACTTTAATTTGCAAAATAAAAATTGTATTTTTAAATTCTATCATATAAAAAATATAGAATATTTCGTTATAGAGAACGCATTTCTGAAAAACTTCTCTATTTTAACATTTCGTTAATGTGTATTAATTTATTTAGAAAATTTTTTAAGAAAGCTTTAAGAACCCACATTTAAATAATAGAATTTCAATAATATTTCTAGATACAAAAATATTTTTGAGGTCTTTATTAACTTTTTAAAACAAATATGAAAAAAAAGCTTTAAATATTTAAAGTAAATTTAAATTATTCAAAGCAATGTTTCATACATTATTGTAATAAATAATATAATGACTAACAAATTCCATTTCTGCACTGTAAACATAGAAACTTCAGGTATAGAAGTAACTCAACTACAACAGCAACAAACAACAAAGAAAGTACTAGAAACAAAGAAATTCAAGAAGAAAAAAAATCCCGTCTTGAAGAAGATCGAAAATTTAATCTGTCACATTTCACTTCGAAAACACTTGAATTAAAATTTTTCATTGCAAAGATAGAAATAATAATGAATCAAATGCAATGAAATGTTGAACTACATACAAAGGATTTTTCCTAATGATGTGAAGTAAACAAGAAAGTTCGAAAAAAAAAAAACAGGTTTTCTTTTAAATTTCTCGTTGAAATTTGTAATTCAGTAATAATCAGAAAGTGAAGGGAGAAAAGTTAATGAACCTTCTAACACTAAGAAAACAAGCAAAAATTAAAAATTGAATGAAGCAAGTATTTGCTTTAAAAATGATAAATTAGTTTCTTTTTTAGGTGGGTTCATTCCGAAATGAGAACAAGGAAACTGGAGCAAAAATGAATGAAAAGTATTTCGTCCTTTCAAGTTTTGTTTTGGTGTTCTCTTTTTTTCGGTAGAATGTTGGGCAATTTATCAGTTCTGGAGATGAATAGTAATTAAGAATGTCCCTTACACCCTATTTATGTCAAACGATAATTCATTAGTCCCAAATTCAAAAGTTGTAAACCAAAAATATTATTGAACTTCTTTTTCGGACTAAATTCACACATTCAAAAAAGATTTTTTGTTAAGTTTAAATTTTCAGCCTTGTTTTGACATTTTCTTAAAATAGTTTAAAATTTATAATCCCAATTCTAAGGATTCTTTTTTAAGAAAGGGAATGACTTTCTCCATTAAGTGGAAAATTTCCCTAATATATTTTCCTATATACTCTTCCAGTAGTAGATTTTTGCAGCTTTAAGAGCGGGATAATTTCTGTAAGAAATGTTGTTTTAATTTGGACTTTGAAAATCTAAGGCTGCGATTGAATAATAGGGGAGGGGGACCTTAACGCAGTGATGGAAACTATGAATAAGTTTCTCAAATCTCTAGAATAAATTGTGATAAAATGCTTCGGTAGTATGTTGTAATTAACTAAAAATCTCCCATTTGTGAAACATTTGCATTTTCACATCAATTAAAAATAAATTCAAAAATAGCTAATAAATGAAAAAGTTCCAAAAATGTCAGTCGCCTAAACGTGATTACATTTTATATCATAATATGTCCTTGAAAATTGAATTCTGATCATTTATTTCATACATAATGATATTGATTGAAAAATGTTCAAAATTCAATGAAATTAAAGATACTGGTGTATTTCATATTTCAATAAGTAGAAATTCGTAAAACATTTTGGAAATTCATGTAAGAGCTAACTGACGATAGTTTTTTTCGGAGGAAAAATTCACAGATAAATCTCCAAAAAATATCTCTTGATCACATATTTCTAAAAGAAAAAAGTTTAACGATGAAAGGAATAAATGAAAGCCAGTTGTGCTGCTTAGTCACCAAAAACTGAATAGAATAAGGCACGTTCTATTAAAAATAATAAAATAAAATGAAATGCGTAATTTTATTGAAAAAAAATGTTTACAATGATAAAATTCTAGTTTAAATATTGGGAAATGGATCAAGCGAGTTGGATAGTAAAGTAATTCTGAAAAGACTTATTAGATATCCAAAGCAAATAAAAAAAATAAATTCAAAGATTGCAAAATGGAATGTAAGGAAGTCTTATTTTCTAAGAAACTACTTCGATTACATTTGAGTTAAAAAAAGAAATGCAAAGATCTAAAAAAATCGAATTAGAGCATGAGATTAAATAATTAATGAAAAGGTAAAACTTGTGGGACAGTAAAAATTCTTTAGAAATAAATGTACCACTATTAAAACAGATTGTTATAATTCGGTTGTGCATTAGGAAACAAATTATTCATTACGATATTCGAGAATTCTGTTTGGGATCTCCTTTTATTTTAATATGAATTTTTTTAATATGCACAATTTTTAGTTCATGTACGATATAAAAGATCCTCATGAATTTAATCGTACACGCGGCAATTCAATAAGAATACTGTTACGAATTTTACCGGGGTTCGTTTGGATGTGGAAGTTATATGGTGTGGAGAACGCTCAATCAGCAGGCGGCAGTAGAAAAAGAAACAAAGACGTTTATTTACACGAAGACACACAGGACAGTACAAAGACGACAACTATATACAGCACACAGAAGACAATTATCTTCAGACGCGAGACGTGAAAACAGCAGCACACAACAAAACTCTACTGCAGACAGTAGCGCATAGCTTAGTGCAGCACTAGCTTGACTCCGTCGCTGCTCTGCTACTCCCTGGAAGGCCAGTTCTTCACCGTCGATTCCGACTACTCTGCTCTGTCGCTTCCGACTACTATTCCTCTGTCTTCTCTGACTACTCTAGCAGCACAGACTGGCTCCTTTTATAGGTCTAAGGAGGTGGGGCTAGAAGCCTCTCAACCAATCGGGAACGTTCGAGGCGTATCTCGGTTCCTACTGGACGGATCGGGAAATTTCTCGATGTTTCGGGTATAATCCATTTTGGCGCCAAAGTCGCCAAGTAGCCAAATGGTTGCCAAGTTTGTCACCAAGCTCAGGGACCTCCAACACGGCACCCAGACTCCGTCCAATACCGATGACTTTAAAACAATCTTTCTGATGATGGAACAAACTATGCTGGGAAGCCGAATTGCAGGTTTGTAACAATACAATAGAGTATTTGTAGAATGAAATTGCTAGCTCAGAATGGTAACAAAAGAGAAGAGAAATGTTGCAAATTAATGTACAAGAATGTGGAAAAATATGTTCAAAAAGGGGGAAATTACTGATTTCAGTATTAACTGAATGCCAAAATCCAATGTAAACTCATCAACCACAAATCTAAATATTAAAACAAGTAATTTTATAATGCTATTTCTAACATATGGGAATTTGAATTTTAGGTAGTTATGTTTCAATTCTCAAATAAAAAGCCCATTTGTTTAAATTTTTCCTTCATTTATACAATTATAACACTTTGAAATACATAACGGAAGTAACGCATCAAAATTGATCACTAAATATGATACATTTTATTAGGTACATTTTTTTCATGTATGGTATCAGCTGTATTTTCTTGTGAATATGTGATAACTGTTTCTTCCGCACTGACAGGATCTTTTCTGATGTGGAAACAATTCTTACTGAGTGGCATAAATTCTATTAGATATTATATTTTATTCCTATTCCAGTAGTATTTTAAACAATATTCTAATGATAGCTAGTTGAAATTTTTAAGCCTTTACGCTTTTTATAGCGAATACTTCTGATTTTTTAGCAGGACATAAAATAAATTCAACAATTTCAGAAATCGTTAATAAAAGTAAATAGGAAAAGAGTCAAAATATTAATTATTTTTCTGAAGTCATATCAGAAAGAATTTTATGAGTTGCTGAGTGACTATTATATTAGATTAAATCTATCCTATAAATCGGTAATGTTGCCAAAATTTTTTTAATTAATGATGTGAGAATTCTGTAATTATAATTCAATTATAGTATGTTCGTTTTGCTGTAAAATGCAGAGTTATTAATTTCTAAAAGCCATTGGAATTAGAGAATTAACACGATAACGAAATAAAAAATATATATATGAGGTGGTCGTTCATTTCAGAATTCTAATTTTATTACTGTAAGAAAGAAATGAAATAAATACTAGTATTTTGTTAGAAGATGTAAAATAGACGAAAAAAAAAAGCAAACGATAATTAAAGAAAAAATTAGTTTTACATTTTAACTAATTGAACTAAACTAATGAAACTAATGAACTAAGTTTATTTACTTAGTGAAAATCACCTGAATTAACATTTTCTTTTGTTTTGCGAAGAAGATGGCTTATATCACTTATTAATTTTATACCACTTAAGAAGACTATTAAACAAGTCAATAACTGAAGATCAGATAAACTTGATATGTTTCTTTTATAGCAAGGAATTATTTTTATCACAATATTTCCATATTTTATCCCAATATTATGGAAATATTTTTTAAACTTCATTTCGATAAAATTTATTTTATTCCTTTATTGCATTATTTAAAAAGCAAGGTGTATATAAATAGTAACATTCCTTACGACGAGTATATTATTTTAGAAAGTTTTCAAAATAAAAAAAATGAAATTAAAATTAAAATTTTTTACTAAATACTTAAAAAACAAAAGAATATTTAAATTGCATATAATAATTAATATCGGGTTTGAAAGTATTTTTTTACTTCTATTTTTGGCCCTTGATCAGATAAGAACATTTGAATTCAAACTCCACTCTGTTTAAAAAGTTTTGACGTTAATTATTTCAGTATAATTACCATATTTCAGATCCTTTATTCATTTTAATATCAAATGTTTTTTCTATCTTCGGCACAGACTTACAGTTTATTTTTAGACATCAAATAAACTTGTCGCAATCGTGATCACCTTATTTACTCTATTCAGAAATTTGCTGTTTTTCAAAGTAGCAATAAGAATATCACAAAAAATAACAGCTATTTTTTTCAGTACCTATATTTTTTAATATACCATTAAGGTAAATGGTTTGTAGCAATTAGTTAAAAAGATTCAGAACGCCATAATAATAATTATAAATAATTATATTCATGATTCACGGGCGTTTTTTGAATTGACATTCGGAAAATGCATAACAAATTTCCGATGAATATATTGATACATTGTTTGAAACTAACCAATAAGATATTTTTGTTAATCATAATAGTTTATGATTAACTTAAAGAATATTTTAATAAATTATTAGTAAAAGTTATCTGTTAATTTTGAGGTGCTTTTAAACACACTTTCAAATAGAATGCATTTCAGTTTTTAAGATATTATTTATGTTCACAAAAAAAAAATGGAAATTCTGGAGTCATCTTTTCTTTATATAAAAGTTAAAGTTTATAATCACTCGAGGATTAATTTTAAAATATCAAATTGTAAGGACTTAAATTCATCAAAAACAAAATTCATTAAGGCTTAGAATGCGAATTCAAGGGGGAAAAAATGTTTAAACTTTAATCTTTTTTTTTATTTTTATTTTTACTCTTATCACAATGACTGTAATCTTTCAACCAGAACGCCATTTTCCTGGTTGAATAATTGTGAAAGACATTGAAAATCGAGAAGGGAAAATGTCTTATTCAGGATTGTGTTTCGAATAATACTTTCTCATTACAATCCACTTTCCCTTTCGAATCCATTCTTCAAAAATGGGTCCGACCGAATTATTTCACAAATGCTTGAATCTGTTGTTGTAAGCAAGTAAAATACATCTTCGATTTGCAAATCATTAAAATCGGACTTGGTTCTAATTTCTAGCTCTTTTTCCCTTAAAAAATTTAATAAACACTGATGGACGATAAAAAATATATATGGATTAAATTTTAGTCAACTAAATATTTCGACTTCTTTCAGTAAACAAAATTATAAATATCGCGATTTTTTTTTTTTACCTGTAAAATCTCTCTCCCCTAAAACATGTATGTTTATGAGGTCATTATTAGCTGGTCATTATTGATCACTATGCCATTTGTATATTCAAGAATAACTTACTTTTTCAGAGATATTAAATATTTTCAGAAACTGAATAAAAAATTTAGCAGCAATGCTTTAAGATATACGAAATCTTGATGTTTAATATATTTTCAATATTGATTATTCAGTCTAGTTATTTTTTTTTTTGAGCTCCAAAAATTTTAATGTAAAATATTTTACGTCGAAAAAAATTCCACTAAAAGTACACGTTAGATTTTTTTATGAATTTTTCAGACGTAGCGGATATTTATTTCCAAATTATATACAATATATATAAATCATCCTAAGTATGTAAAAACATTGCATGGATATTTTGATTTTTGTTAACAAAGGAAACAAATATATATCTAAACTGTGGGGTGAAATGCCTGTGAGGAAAAAGTGGGAATTTCGAGTCATACATATATGCATATATCGGAAAGAGATTAGTGGCAAAGTATAGAATACTCTTCCGTATAATGCCGCCTGTTTATTCGTGCATTAATATACTAATATAAATTATCTTAAATGATTTTTATTTCAATTGCATTATTGATGCAAAAGCATTAATTTTGATCAAGGAAGCAAATTTTGGAAATATTTTGTAAGGTTTTCAAGTTTTTAATAATTATGTAGCGGTTACATAATTCTACTATCTTCTTTTTTCCTACAACAGACAGCTTACTTTATTAACATCAAGGTATATTTCCCATGATCGTTCTTGGCGGTAATTATTAGATTGTATTCTGAGTGTCATGCATTTTCGTGTTCTTGTTTGTTTTGTCTTGTGAAATGTGGAACTTAGAAATTAATTAAATAACTGTTTCTGGAACACGTCTATTTCTTTTCATCTACCTCATAATGAAATTATAAAGAATCTTGTCCCTTTACAACTTTTAAATATATCTGATGCTTAGGTTTTCAGAAATGCACAATCTGGTTAAAAATTTGTCTTTAATCATAAAATTTAAAAAAATATATACCCAGATATCTTTTGAAAAAAAAATATCAATGCATATTTTTCTAAGAATGTTTCTAGAAGTTGCTTAAATATCTTCCAATGTGTATACAGGATTTTTTTAAAAAAAAAACTGATATGTTCTTGTTTTTAAAAGATAATTAAAGAGAATTTAATAACTAAACAATATTTACTATATAATATTAAATAATAAATAATATTATATCAAGTAATTTAATTATTAATAATATTAATAATTAAATTAATACTAATTAAAAAAAGATAATAATTAAAGATTTCAGTCACCAGAAGATGATTTCAAATTATCCTAATATGAATAATAATTTTACTGAAAAGAAAATTTTAGTACAAAATTTATCAAAAACAATTTCAGTATGTTCTGCATATGTATATAATTACCATAGTCTTAAATTATAAATAATTTAGAATAAACACCTTCAAAGGTGGAAACACAATCGCGTAATAGACTTGATAACAACTTTCACATATTCCATCAGGATTATTTACTAAATTTCTCTTAATATTTTATTTAAAAGAATATCCGACTATTTCTTTTTTCAGTTTTTCAATCACCTTGTGATTAAAAAGTGCTTCTCTCCGACATTTTCAATTTTACAAACGTGTTTGAATTATTTTGATGTACTGCTTTCAGTTTTTTGAAATTCCAAATGCAGTGCTAAAGATATGTTTAAACCAACTTTAGTGGTCTCCCCGAAACTTGCGTGCTTTCAAAAACCATCCTTTTTGATGTACTGCTTGCGTGCTTTCAAAAACCTGAAAATTCAGGCATTCACAACTTTTTCAGGGTTTAAGATTTTATCTGGGAGAGAGGAGTTGGGATGTGATACTATATTTTGATACCTTGATTTGATTGTTTTGTGTCTTGTAAAAAAATGTGTGCATGCCATTGACGAGCAACGATTACAAAAATGGGTCTTTTTGATTTACATTTAGTGTTTTTTCTTCCCCTCTGAATCTAACCCTCGGGGAGGGGGCACCTCGAAATAAGGATGAGATGCTTCCGGTATGGTGGTTGGATCTCGCCATCCTGGAGGGTACACAAAAAGGTGGGGGATCTGGTTCCTCCCATCGATGACGGGACGTACTTCCTTCGGTAAGGGTTGTACCGTGCCCGGTGATGGCCTTTAAGACTCAACCCTAGTTCCCGCCAGTGTTGCTGTTGCGGCAGTCCGGTCATTCTGTTTTCGTTATCTGTGTGTCTTCGGACGGGTCAGAGAGTCGCAATATGACTTCAGCTCTGAATCTAGCTTCGATCTTTAGCGATTAATACCTGACATGTGGTTAGTATGCAAGTGCCAGAAAATCTAACGCTTATCTTTCCAATCGGTTGAAACCAAATCTGAGAGAAAACCACAATTTTAGTCACAAATTTACATACTAAATTTCATTTATTAAATCATTAAGTATTTAAGTTATTCCGTTTGCATGCAGATAAAGTACAGATTGACAAACAAGCAACCATTTGACAGATTTGACACAAAAGTTATGAAAAAACTATACTTGAGATGCTAAAAATGTTAACCAAATTTCATTTATCCACTTTTTACGTTATTGCTATTACTTACTATTTCGTTATTAATATTACTATTACTTACTATTGCGTTAGTGTAATTAACATACATGCGAAAGTACAGATCGACAAGCGGTCAGCCCCCCCATTACGCAAGCTTTAAAGATGGCCATTGAATATTGTGAAAGGGTGGAGGATGGGCAGAAGTGCTCAATTTTTTCAGATTCTCTGTCAATCCTACAAGCCATACAATCATCTCACAATTGTAATAAGGAAATATGGACGATAAAAGAAAAGATAAAAAGTGTAAAAACTAACAAGTAGATAGAGTTGAATTGGGTTAAGGTCCATATTGGGATATATGGTAATGAAAAGGCTGATCAATATGCAAAGTTGGCGGCACAGAAAGAGGGTGTTGATATGGTTGTCCCCAAATCAAATGGTGTCTTAAAATGGAAATTTAGAGAAGAAATAAAACTGCAATGGTTTGAGAGATGGTATATGTCCAAAAACGGAAGAGTAACTTTCGATTTTATTCCTAATCCAGAAATAAAAATAAGAAGATACCATCCACTGATAATCAAACTATATCAGGACATGGGAGATTTCCTGCGCATTTCCAAAGATTTGGAAGAATGCAGGACGATAAATGCATTTGTGGAGGAATCGGTACTGTTTACCACTATTTAAAGGAATGTATTGAAATCTCGGAGTTAAGAAAAAATCTGAAAATTATAAATAATGACTTAAGTATAGTACTGATGGTACCAGGCAATCTTAAAACTCTGAAGGACATGATGTCAAAAATTGTCAGTTTTTTTACCAACTATTTGAGAGTTTGTAGATAAGGAAGATGGACAGTAATTGACCACTTTGTGGCCAATTACCTCGAAGAGAATGTCAGTTTGACAAATCGGTCAATGCAAGGATGGACAATGCTAAAGATAGCAGTCGGCCCCAACAAATCCTGTCGATACTGCTACGTTCAGTGGTGGCGGGATGGTCGGCTGTGCGCAAGAAGAAGAAGAAGCCCCACCATGACGGATTTAGTTTCGGTTTTGATGTGGATACATTATGGATCTTAAACCATGTGCATCAAATATTTTATATATTTATTTAGCTTTTTGCATTTTGTCATTAACAGGTTCATTTGTATTTGGGCAGACAGATTTCCCTTAACCAAAGTTTTTTTCAAAATTTTATAGAAATCTATCAGATTGGTGTAAAGACCATGTACCAAATTTCGAGAGTCTACTTCGAAATGTTATCAGTTATCGTATTCATAAAGAGATAGAAGAAATTACAGACATCTGATTTTATCTACAGTCAGATCTGAAACGTGAAATTAATCGAAACTTTAAGAACTCCTTCATCAAAACTTCGAATACTATTTTTTTTACAATCTTTCGATGTTCTTTCTCTTTACTTGTTGTATATACAGAAGTAAACTTTGTATGCTTCGTGTGTGAGAAAGTAATCATTAGTGTGGTTTACAATTTTTCATCAAATTTCAATAAATAAAAATTACCAAAAAATTATTCTGTACAGAATAATTGCAAAGATCTGCAAGTGAATTTGCCTTAAAACTTCATTTCTTTGATTAAGTGCTATTCTGAATGACACAGTTGAATGTGTGGATTTTAAGAATTCAATTCCTTATCATTCTTAAATAGAAATTTTTACATTGAAGTTGATTACCTCGTATCAAAAATTATTAGATTCATACGGCTTATAATGACTATGATTGTATATTGAGAGAAAATATTTAATTTATAAGCAAAATAATTTATTTGGTACTGGCCAAAAATTGTTTAAAATAGAAAACAAAGGATTTTTAGATTGAAAATATATTATGTTGAATTGAAAGGATGTCCCAAATTAATGTAAGATTTGAATTTGCCGCCGTTCGTGAAGTAAAATGTGTGCAACCCTATTGGGAAAAGAAAGAAGAAAAAAAGAAAACATTTACCAGTTTATACTTTAGGGATAGTAAAAATGGAGCGTTACTCTATAGAACAATATGTTTTCATTGTTGAATAATATTTAAAAAAAATAATGAAAGTCTGGTGGCCACAATTCAAAAATTGTGTGATTTAACACCAATAGGATTTCTTTTTATGGGGTTATTTGAAGTCATAGGTCTGTGCCAACAAACCCACAAGCACGCGTGCGTTGAAGGAGGAAATACAATGCTGCATTAATGAAATTCAACCACATTTATGTAGAATAATCGTGGGAACTTTCGACAAAAGAATGCGCATGTGCCAGCAAAGCCGTGGAGACCATTTGTCCTATGTGTTATTCCATACATAACCCTATCTTGTGTATTTTACGATTCAATAAAAATATGATAACCTAAAGAAAAAAAACTTTTTTCTTATTTCATTCAAATCTTGCTTTAATACGTTGTTCTATCGTGTAACACTCCCTTTTTACTAAGCCTAAACTATCAGCTGTCAAACGGGAGGCTTTTTAATAGGGTTGCCAACACTTTACTGCACGAATGGTGGCAAATTCAAATCTTGCGTTAATTTTGGGACACCCTTTATTAGGACGTGATTAGAATTGACTAGGAAGAGCCCAAATCTAATTTTCACTGAAATTAATTTGTTATTTAAAAGGGGAAAATCGATTTCCTTTTTACCTTTCTTAATCTGTATTTTAAAATTTATGATTTGAGAAAGAACCGCATTAAGATTCCAGCACAAATCTGAATAAAACAGTGAAACAACAATTGAAATCATTTTCCCACGTGCTTTCTCGTTTCATTCATTGTTAACCCAAACTAGGGATGACGAATATTTTACGAGCGGTTATTACGTAACCAATATCAAAAAGTCACAAATACCAGTGATCAATACTTTTCAAAGAGGGGTGTGATTCAAATCCTTGATACGATCTTACTGGTGGTATTTCGATTATAGGTTTTGGATAACGATAGAAAGTAACAATCGACACTATATCACTGAAATTTACCGGAGCGGTGACTTCACTGGAAGGTAACAATCGATACGATCTGTCCAATGGAAGCTCTCGAACGAAACAGAAAAGGAGAAATCTGTGAATGGCTTGAAAAGTGAACGGACCGGTTATTCTTGGAATTATCGTATCATTGAATTGCATATCACTGAAATTTATCGGAGCGGTGACTTTACTGGAAAGTGTGAAGTCGCCGCTCCACTTCATGAGAGTGATCTTGACCTTCAGATATTCGCATTTGATGATGCACTATTTCATACAAATCCTTTTTAATTGCTTGTGACTTGACTTTGCATATATTCCGTTTACTGCTAGCGCTATCTATTGGTAGAATATAGAACTAAAGTAAACAATTTAAAGAAATGACAAATATATTTAATTCAAATTTTTCAGAAAATGGTTTACTCCAATAAAGAAATTAAATAAATAGTTTTGAAAAAAAAATCAAATTTAAGAAGTAAGCTGAAACAGATAAGTCAATTCAATCACACGTTATTTGAGTATTAAATTAAGTATTAAAGTAAATTATTAAGTAATGTATTATAGTAATAGTAAGTTATTAAAGTTAATTAAGTATTAATTACAATTAATAAATTTTATATTTAATATTAAGTAATAGTTTATAATATGATTGAAATAACAGATTATTTGATATTCAAAAAATCTTGGATTATGCATCTCTAACCCAAACATTACTGCCTAAAAATAGTCGTTTTTCCACTGCCATGTGCGCAGTTAGGAATTGCTTCACGTAAATCCGGTTAGCGTGTCAGCAACCTCTGTAACTTCTGACAAACCACTAAGGAGGAGGAAGGTTCTCTTTTCCGACTCGATTTTGAAGTTCGAAATCTCCCCCAAGCCCTCTGGAAATGGAACACGGAACACGTCTCTTTCCTCGTCAAGTTGGTATTGCAGACCGGAGGAAAAAACAGACCGTAAACGGCGTGCCGTCCCGCTTTGGTTCACGGCAAGGGGCCACCGAGGGAAAGTTGGACACAAACAAAATTTCTTCAACGGATTTAGCCTCTGTTTCCCTGTTCATAGACAACCAATTGAAGGTTGCGTGACAATGATTTGTTTCGCAATAGCAGGAAGTGATGGAATGTGGTGGACTTAATGGTATTGACCTTTCATTAAAATTGTTCAGGTCGTATTCTTAGGATTTCTATTCTCCAATTTTAAAGAACACTTTGGCAAATTTGATAGGTAATGAATAACCCTCTTCCCTCATCCAGTTGCTCATTCATAAATGCACAATCTATTTGAAGATTCAAAATTTATTTCTGAAATCTGTTTTTGGCACATCTCCCCCCCCCTTCAATTTAGTGGTCGTTGTTTGTCATTGTTAATCTCGAACCAATTATTCATGGCATGAATTCATGCATATGTAGATTTGAGCGCTGTACAATTTGTGCAGATGTGAAAAACTGTTCAAGGTAAAATAAAAGAATAAATTGTGAATATACCGGAGATAAGGAAATTAAATTTGTTATGTCGCTGAAACTAAACTGATTGTTTAAAAAATAATAATACAAAAAAAAACAGGGAGAGTGGTCTTACCGAAACTTTCTCAAATGCTCCTTAATAACGATGGGATACTCCTATATATGATTTTGGTTTCTGTCAAATCCAGACAGTACTTAAATACTTATTTTCATAGTCTCGTACATAAGTGCTCTATGCTTCACAGTATAGTGTGAAAACTGAATATGCACTTTGAATGTCTTTGTATTCCCTCAAATGACATCAAAATTGGACGCATACATTATTACAATTTTAGGGACAAGATCACATACCAAATTTCAATTATTTAAGTTGTCACCTTTTTATGTTGTCGTATTTAAACGCATGAGAATATACAGACCTATAGGTGGTCAATCCTTTCACAGATCTAGTTCCTTTTTTTTTTTTTTATCCATTTAGCTCTTTTTGTTTTGTAGTTGTCGTACTCAATTGTACTCGGATAACCAGACAAATTTCCCCAGTATGAATTTTGCTCAATATTTGATAAAAAATATACAAATTTGGTGTAAAGAGCTTGTACCAAATTTCATCTGTCAAGCTCAAAATGTTTTTGAATTATCTTGTTTACATATAGACAGATATAATTTCAAAAATATGTTTTTCAGACTAGGGGAAGTCTAAAATGTAGAGATTCCTCGAAGGTTTGGAATTTTAAGTTTTTAACGATTATTGTAATTTTTCTTTGCGTAAAATAATTGAAAAAAAATCTTCCATGAAATTTAAAGAGTCTCCAACCATATGAATTACATCCTGGAAATATTCACATAAAACTACTTTGCTCTTAGCTCTGGAAGATTTCTAGCTGTTCAATAGCTAGCAATTTAAGATGTTCATCTGAAAATTTATTAATAATAATTATATTTGCAATGCCATTCACTAGACAAACGACGTGAAACAGAAAATACAGAATGTATAATACATAAATAATAATAAGATATTATAGTGTGTGTATAAATAACATAAAATTAAATTCAAACAGTTGTTTTTAAATGGATAACTACCGCTCATTAGAACATGAAATAATTATTTTACAAAGGATCAACAAATTAGATTCTCAAATAGAAATAATTTCATATAGCATATCAAGTTGTAATCTGTTTTCTCATTCGTAAAGTTCTGAAAACAATTATTCATTTTTTAAAGTATTCCAACTAATTGCTTTTACAGCAAAAAGAAATAATTTGAATCAAGTATTTAATAAAAGAACGATGCATTTTTTACTAAACATGGAAGAAGAAATTCCGCATTAAGTTATTGTAACAGCTTTATTTCGTTAAACTAACTTTCATATACGTTTATCAATTCATTTACATTAGTTAAGAATACTGGAATTTTGCAAAAAGAATGCAAGTGAAAATTATTCGTTGCCTCTCTACATCCTTTTATATATCCAATTCGATACATCTATATATATTTATTTACAAGATTCACTGAAAAATATAGAAGGTTTATTTAATTGTTATTATTGAATAAAAGTTATTAAAGTGCTCTTTTCAAATTAATATTATTAAATGTTATTGTCTTTTCCCTTTTGATTTTTTTGTAATGAAAGTTTTATGTTTCATTTCATTTCTGAGCTTTCAAGATACTTCTTGTGAGCCTTTTGTTTTAAAAGGAAGCTGCAAAAACTATCACAAACTTGCTCATCCTTGCAACGATACCAAATCATATTTGAACATGATCACTGATTCAAAAAATAAAGACTCCCTTTATACCTATATAATAATCATGTTTTATATCTATGTCCACACAAGACAAAGGATTATGATCTGTTCGACTCAATAATGTGATCAGTGTTGCAGAAAAACGGTAATGGCCCGCCTTTGCAGCAAATTAGAACGACTTAAAGGGATCATCAGGCACGCTTACAAATTTAAGAATGAAGCCGCTGCCGAGTTTTTACGATGGCCTTTCTAATGACTGCTGGCACGCACTGTTCGCATGCCTCGGGTGATATCATCGACTTCTAGTCCAGTGTTTTCAAACGAGGTCGAGTAATCAAATATAAGATCGGATGTCCGATAGTTTTTCAAAGCGCGTGCTGGCGGGCATAAACCGCTATACGAAGTTGTGTGAGAAGGTTTCTTTATTAAGGCAAGCCATGTAAAAAGTAATGGGTATATGCAAATCGAAAGAGATGAAAATTGCATTTGACATTTGCCTCGAAACTGAATGGAGGATGTAAGATTTTGGAAAAAAACAAAATTTATTCTTTTGTAGTTTTATAAATAGAGTAGGTCAAGTCCGGTAAAAGTAACGTTTCTGGGGAAAAATCCAATTTGAAAATTGCACAATGTGACTTTTAGTAAACAGAAAAGTGTTAGAACAAAAGAACTTTCATTTCCTATGAAGAAATTATTGTGAAAACTAAAATTACTGATTTTAGACAAACTTTCAAGAACATGTCATTATTATCTTATCAGACGTTTATGTTTTTATCCAAAATGCAATTTCTCTTGATTCTTTTTAAATACTTAACTATTTATCTGTTAGGATTTTAAGGAAAATGTTTTTAGAAAAGTTTTGCAAAAGGTGACATCTAATTTTTATAGCTTATTTTTGAACTAGTATTCTTCCTAACTTTGTTGAAAATTATTTTTAATTCACATAAAGCAAAGATTAGAACCATAAATAAAACCAGCAAACAGAATATTTAAAGGAAAAGAAGATTTTAAATGAATAAAAACTGTACAAAGGAAAACAGCGTTAAAAATTGATGAGTAACTTATTACAAATAACTTTTTACCTTCCTTTTTACAAAATAATTTTTGACCTCTTTTTCATTTTATTTAATATTTTGTATTAAATTAGATCTTTAAAATTTTAAATTTGATTACTCCAATAAAAAAATTAAATTAAACACAATTTTAAACTTTTGTATCAAAAATAGCATATCCATTCAACAGTATTTAGATTCGCAAATTCCATTTTTGAAATATTTATTCAGATGATTAGTGCAGATGATATTTGTATACAAAAATTGTATAATTTTCAGTATCACATTTGGTCTACTAAATGCTGTAGAATGAGCATTACGACATATTAAACCGTGACATTATATATTTCAAAAGATATTCATTTCAGATAAACAAATTTGATGCGAAGTTTAATTACATCTAAATCGAGAATAATTTGTTTCGGAAAGTAGAACGAATGTTAGTTGTTGAGAAATGAAAATGTTTATTTTATTTTTGAAAACTCAAAGAGGTTCAGCAATATATTTACTAATAGGAAATAACTATTAAACATTTTTTTATATTTATGGTGAAAATATATAAATCGTAATAGAACTTTTTAAATTTTTTGATTTCAGTTGAGTTTTTTTGTTCGAAAAGATGAAAAGACATATTTGCAGGAAATGTTAGTTCCAGAATTAACTTATTTCAATTAGTAAAAAAAAAATGCTGATTATAAGCCCAAATGCCACTATATTTCTTTATTCTTTTTGTGTTATATCTAAATCTTAGAAATTATCTCCTTCTTTTTTTTACCTTTATTTGAAATATGGCAAAAACTTTTACCTTACCTTTATTATATCATATTATCGTAATTATAATTTGTTATTTTATCTTTTCTTATGATCATCTTTTTAAAATAAAAATTTTATCCAAACAAATATCCAAAAATATTTTAAGTGATTATTTTGCATGCTATTTATTACTGTTAGCTAATCACTGTATACTACTTCACTTTACTTTTATATGCTTTTTAATATTAAATAAGCAAAAAATAGAATGTACAAATTTGATTCTACTTTAATGATGGGATTTTACCAATGTGTGTGATACTGAGAATTAAAATTTTTTGTAAAATGTAAATTTGCAGGTTCCTTCGAAACTCAATGAAATTTGTTTAAAAAATCGCAAAAAGTTCCTTTTGTGAATCGGATCGGATATCTTGAACCTTACTTTAAAGATAAAAGCAATAACGGAATAAATTTTCGTGAATAATTACTAAATGAAAAATAAGAATTAAATTATTCATATTCTTTGAAGTAGATTCTGTAATTACTTTTCGATAAAACGCATAAACTATTGAAACGAGTAATGTAAATAAATATCTTTTACAGTCAAATTTAGAATAGATATGGCCACAAATTAATTTTAAAAATTGCAGTAAAACAGAATTAAACATATTTGTTAACATATTTCTTTATAAAATGAGTGAAAAATTATATTTTTGTGAATTGAATAATATTTTATTAATCGATGAAATAAATTTTTATAGATACATTTGGTATGTTTGAGGAAAAATGGTGTAAGTACAGTATAAAAAAAAAGGAAAAGATAGTCTTTATAACTGTATAAGGATAGTTAACACCATAAAAATTTCACAAAAATACTTCCTTTTAAATCAATAATAAAATATGTTTAAGTTTTAAGCCTTCGGTAATTGTCTTCTACGTTTATATTCTCTTATCTTTATCTTACATTTGTCAGTTTTTTTTTTAATTTCTTTTTGTACTAAATTTTCGAAGAGGATTATGTCGAAATTTATTTTTTTTATAAATGTTAACACTTTAAATTATGTCAATGTTGGGCGGAGAGTTACCTTTATGGTTGCCAAAAGTGTTCCAGAAAAGTTTAGAGTGACATAGAATTTTCTTTACATGCGCTTTGTATTTTCTTTTCGTCTAAAATATTTTAAATAATCTGAGGAATTTAGTACTATTGCCACTTTTTTTAAGCTTTACATCAGAGTTTTCAAAAATAAACAGATATACTCTGAAAAAAAATACTTATGTTACATGGATAGTCATAAAATCTACTGCCAGTGATACTCAACTTTCTGTGTATCGCTATCTTGCAGCCTAAAAACAATGAAGTTAAGTCCTTTCAAGTCATTAACAAAATACGAATCTCAAGCCAACTGGGATAAAGAGAAAGCAAAAGTCAAGTTTGAAAAAAAAATAGAGAAATTTCGTCCTTTTAATTTATTTAGATAAGTTTATACAATCATTCGCTATTGTCGTCAGTATCATTATATTTCTATTCCTTCTATTGAGATACGTTAAAAAATTGAGGAAGCCATCGATTACCAAATGAAAAGAAATCTTGTCAAATGTTAAAATCAACATTTGGCAACGTTGTTCATTTCAATTTTTGCAACTAAAAAGAGCGGTTAAGAACGAACTAAGAAGAATTTTTGGTAAGAACGATTTTCCCTAAATCTTTTGTGCAGAATTTTAAAAAGGAACAGAAAATGCAATGGTATTAGTAACGACAGTGAATAAATGTTCTGAATCCTTAAAATAATCTGGATCCTTAAATAGCCATACATCTGTAGTTTTATAAAAAAATTTTTTTGCATAAATTACCGCACAGATGATCTTTTGTTCACTAATGAGTTGAACGACACGTCTAAATTGTTCTTTGGTCTACAGATAATACTACTCTAAAATAGGAGCGCGGTTGACTGTAATTTTGGAATAGCATATGTGTACTAGTTTAGCTTGGGATATTATGGAGTAAAGATATGAAATGATTTACGAATATCAACCTTTCATATTTATTATTTTCGATTAAAAAAAATCTCCTTTATCTCTATGGTAGGTAGAGGGCAGAATTACCACAAAAATCTAACACAAGCTCACAGAAGCGTTTCATGCAAAAATATTCATATATGCTTTCCTTTTTAAAGAAATTAAGGATTTTTGATAATTGAATACATTTGTCAAACTTTTGCAATAACAAGAGATACAATTTGATTGAGATACTGAATTATTTAATGTATAATATAAATTCCCACATAAGAATCAAATAGAAAATATCTGGCTGGTTTAGTGGCGTAGCTAGAATAAATGGTACCCAGATCATAATATTTGCCTTCTCCCCCCCCCCCTTTACATCTTATCCATCACATTCTGCTAAGGAAAAAAATTATACTAAAATATATTATCTTAATCGCCTCCACCTCACTAGAAGATTTAAATTCCAAACCTCTTCGTGACCTCTTAATAAAGTATTGAACTGCCATTCAAAATGAAATTAATTACTTTCTTTGACTGTCCCAATTTAAAAGTTATGCTTAAGAAAGTAAAAAAGTGGCTGCAATTCTATTTAGCTATTAAAGCAAGGTCTAATAGTTAGAAAGAGGCCATACTGCATTTGAAATTTCAAAAATATTTAGTTCAGATACATTAACAAATAAAATTATTAAATTAGAAAAAAAAGGTTCTTTTGTAATTTGATAATGATGAACACAATTCTTTAAAATTTAATATTTCCCTTTTCTTTTTCTTCATGCAAAATTTTTATGATATGAGGTACCAAACAATAAAACTTTTTTTATAATTTAATCAAAATATTTTAATCCGTTGAGTTATGTTCATAATGCATTTCGAAGGACAAAATTCTATGTTCCTTAAATTTTTTGGACAATGTAATTACATTTGATTCATTCTTATTTTGCCTACTGAACCGAACAAAAAAGTAATTACCGAAGGTTGCTACTTCCCTATTTGCTCATCATTTCTTCTGTCAAAGTGTTGTTGCATGTGCGATTGGCACAAACCCATCATCGGATGATGACGAATCAATAACCGAAGTACAGCAATTACGTTTGCATTGTCTCATTAGATATCGGCACTCGGAAACAAGATTCATACAAAAGATACCGTCGTAGGTGAACGGACTCAATTGTTCCCTCTGATTTCAGCCTTCTTTGTCCCACAGCGTATTTAGCGGATCTGTCTTAGTAATTAACCGTGTGGAATTTTAATGTTAGTTAACCTGTTTCATTAATCCATATTTTGTTTTTTCGGCAAACACAGAGCAAGTGCCACAACTGAGAATGTATCATTTTTAACAAAAAGAATTTTGAAGTGATAATGAAGTACAGTTTTAAAATTAATGAAATTGTGAGCTTTTACTTGAAGATCAAATAAAGTTATTTTTGTTTTTATCGAAGCATTTTCAGAAGAAAAAAACGTAGAGAATAGTGTAAACATTATACACATTACAAATACATGGTTATAATAATACCGAATATATTAAATGCTGAATATAATTAATTTTGTAATTTTAAACGAGCAATTCTTGTATACACACACACACACACACACACACACACACACACACACACACACACACACATATATATTTCGTGTGTCTCGGAAACGGCTTTAACAATTTGGATCAAATTTTATATATAGACAAGGTTTTGCTTTTTAAGTTTATCTATATAAGTGTCTTTCCTGGAGAAAAACCGCGACACACACACACCATTTTTTATAACTAACTATTAGAACCTTTTTATATATATTCTCATGCTGACAATGTCCTATAGCGTCATCTCGGACCCGATTTCACCATGGTAAAATTGAAATTAAGTTCAAAAATATAAGTAATGATAGATAAACTGTAATATGAATGCTACAATATAGAAGACTGTTCCGAATAACCTGTTAAATTAAGTACATGCATGATTTTTTTCTATTTAAATAATCAGTTCATATATAGATAAAAATTGGAAATATTCATATGTAATTAGTATGTAATTCGTATCTAAATATTTTCTCTGAAAAAAAATTATTTCACAGGGGGGAAAAATACTCTGAAGAGCAAAGCTCAGTTTTCCAGGCAATATTTCGAATATACAAGGACGAAATAAAGTATTATTATTTTTTCCATGGAGATAGTTACAAATGTTTTATAATATTCCTTAAAATAAATATCGATTAAATTTAAGAGCTAAAATAGTAGGAATGCATAGAAGCATAATAGAAAATATCTTAAAGTTTATTGGATCTACCTGATATATTTTAAGGAATTCTTGAGGCTCAAAATTCATTTTAATAAAAGTAATAAATTTTAATATTTACAAATAATGATTACGCAGAGAATAGTTGGATTCAAATTTAGCAAATAAATCACAACTGAATTCATCAAGTTACAAAATAGATTTATATGAAGAAAAAAAAATTTCAGACGATTTAATTTTTGTGCCGCTAATTATTCCTTTGCTTTAAGCTATTTTTTTTCTTTCCCTTAGATGTTGTACGAGCTTTACTAAGCGAAAACAATTACCAGCACACAGTTTAATTCTTGTCTAAAGAATGAAAAGTGGTTAATATCAATAGCGCGAATTACTGAAATAATTTCGATATTGAACCAATTTAACATTAAAAACGCGAATATAATAAAGCAATAGGAAATAAAAATATTGCAAATGAAAAGGTATAATTGTAAAATTTATTAATAAATATATAAAAGAAAATTCTTAAGATTTTAAATTCGTTGGATAAAACGAATATTTGACATGCATTTTTTCTTATCCGGGATAAAATTATATTATCATTGGAATATTATTTTCTGAAAAGGCATAGCTTTTTCGTTGGAAATACCAAATATCCAGCAATACGGCAATAACGAGAACCAGCAACACCCCACCATCACCAAAAACGAAATATTATGAATTTAACATATTTTTCTAAGAATATCATCGAAAATGATAGTTTCTTTTAAATCCTTTACCGTATAATTTTTTTAATTCTGTTGTCGTCGCTTTGATTCAATTATCAGTGTCTACAGAACAGTTGAGATATCTATAAGGTACCATCCCTTTTCGTATCATATTATATCGTCGGCAGATAACTTAATTTTAGACGAATTTAAAATTACGAAAATTTAATTGACGAATCATATTTGAACAACTCAATTAAGATAATGCAGAAATCGATAAATGGAGAATTTTAGAGAAATTCTTTGGAATAATTCATGCACTTGTTCACATACTGAAACTAAATCTAATCTTCAGTTCATGCATTCAGCTCAATATCCATACAATATAGAGCTTTTAGATGCATTTCTTTAGAGGTATGATACATTTTTGTGATTTTTTTTATTTATCTTTATTTATTTTAATTGTTTACTTTCAGCAGAACCTCGATTATTGATTCTCTCTGATCGAAGTCTATCCATCTACGTGTCTAATTGGGATTCTTTTACTTGGGGCCCGTAAGTCTTGTTCAAATTATTGTAGTTATCATTAGATCAGATAATAGGGGTACCAACTGGTGTTTCCAGGCATCATAGTGTTAACAGAGCATGCATTAGAAAATCGAATTTTTTTTTTCATTTTTTAATATTGTTATCGGATTGTTTAGGGAGGAATGCCAAGGCTCTCAATATAGCCGATTTTCTCCATGCGAAGGCTTGTGAAATATGTTATTTGGAGGTAATACTTTATAACTCAAGAAATTACTTAGAAGGAAAAAAAATGCACTTTTGTTTTTTAAACATAAGAATAGTATTGTACCAAATTCCATGCATTTTTATGTATAAAAGGTAATGATACCATAAATATGTCGGAATGCTTCCCGTTGTTAAGCTGGGGGCAAATTTTGATGAATACCTTTAATCATTGCGGGGAAGGGGGTGCAATATGACAGAACTCAATAACATATCCGAATCCTCTTATCAAAATTAATTATTTAACTCTGAATTTAATTTAACTCTTATCAAACATCTTATTTAAACAAAAAAGAAATTTAATAATATCCAAGAATCACCTTATCGAAACTAATGTGATGAGAAGATGAATTGGATAATTAGATCAGTTCTAAAATATGAACGAAAGAATTTTGACACCTAATAATTTGTTAAAGTTTTAATATGCGGTAGTATTTGAGAACTTATTATGAAAACTAAAGGTAGCTTTTATTTAAAATTTGGCCTCTATTAGCCGGATTTCCGTTTATTCAAGGTAATGGTCTGAGTTAGCTTTGATAACAGAAGTTTTACTGTATTGATTTTTATATTTATTTATTGTGAAACATTTGCATGACAATAGGCAAGATTGTAAAGAAGAGAATCTCTACAAGCTAAACATAAATATACCACGTTTTCTTCACGGCTTTCTTTTATATTTCAACAAAGAAATACCACATCACATCTGTGGTCAAATATAACTTCACACTATTATTATACAAACTTTTATAATCTCAATCAGTAATATTGAAGCAATATAAGTATGTTATCTAACCTCGATATTACTGGATAAAAGCTTCAATAAAAACTCCCTATAAATTCACAAAATAATCTTTTATCACTTATGATTTGATGTCTGATATTTTTTGATTTCATGATTTTTTTAGACTTCCGGTAACAGTTTCTTAATACATATTTAAAGAAAAATGCTTCAAGCCATCTTAAAATTAGATTATCTTTTCAGTTAAGACGGCTTAACTGTTATAATACTTTTTTATAATCTTTTCCTAGTGTTTAAAAATTTATTTTTAATTGTAATCGTGACAACTTTACGCGGAAATTAAATACATTTAATATTTCCATTTCATGCTTTGCTTAACATATAGAGAAAGCAATAAGAAAAAATGCATATTTCATTTGAATGCCTGCGAGAACATACATGAAATAGTAAAAATTATATATTATGTCTTAATTCTTAAATTGAAATACGCAGGTTAAATAGAAGTTTTGTGAAAAAGTTGATTGTGTCAAATATGCAATAATTAAATTATGTCATTGAAGGTTTTTTGTTAAACACTTCTGTTTTCATATTTGCTCCGGAAATCTAATGAACACTTTTTTTAAAAAATCACATGCCAAATGTTGCCTTCTAAATTAGCTGCGTTTTCTAACAACGTTCCTCAAATCACGAAGAAGCAGACACACAGGCAAAATTCTAAAAAATATCTTTTGAGAACTTGGTATATAAGAAATTTTTTTTTGAAAATTAGAATTTCTTTTTATACATTGTTTACAAAACACACCCCCCCCCCCCCAAATATGCAAGCCCGTATTTGGCCTTTTCAACATCATTTTGTGAAACTAAGGGAATACTCAACGCAGTAGGATTTTGTCAATCATTTTAACATTATTGTAACTTAAATTTAAGATAATAATATTTTCGATTATATGAGAACATCTATAACTTTCTATGCTCTCATATGTTTCCACAATACACTCTGTGATGGAAAACATGATAAAGATGACACTACTTTCTGAAATGACCTTTTCTCGTAACTTCTCTTGTCGAGTTACTAAAGCCATTACTTTCTCTAAGAATCAAGTAGAAGCTATTGTCCAGAACTGTAAGCATCCGTTTGTCTCGTGATATTCCTATATTGCTCAAACCTATGAACGCGATTTTGTCTGTGATAACCATTTTTTTTTTCAGTGAAAACTATACAATGGTTACACTTTCTCGCATTTGTCTCAAAGATGCCTCCATGGATTATATTAAGCATTATTTGATAAACGAAAAAAATCTTTTAGAAAATACAATTGTTAAATTTAAAACTAGATTGTTCGAAAGATGGCCATACATGACAGAAAGATGAGAGAAAATGGCATTCATTTTTAGAGCATGCAAACAATAAAAAAATAATCCCGAATTTCATTATTTGTTCTACATGGGAAAGACACACACTAAAGAAAAATTACACGAATCGCCAACAACAAAATACCAAAATAACGCAAGATAGGACTGGCTCTGACAAAACTATTTCGCGAGAATAATGATCTTCATGTCCACATTAGATTGTTTTCGTCCATCAGTCACTGGCTAGAAATAAACGCAGCTGTTTCACGGACTAAGGATTTCACTACACATTCTCACATCAAACTAAAATAATTCCCACCATATAATTCAGGTTGAATTACGTCTGACTTCACAATCCTTGAATGAATGCGAGAATTTGGTACTTTAACAAGCACTCTAGAGCACTGGACATCTTTGGTAATGCAGAGAATGAATAATTAGATAACCAACGCCCGGCGTTATGATTTCAACCCTACTTTCCACTGGCAACCAACTGGTTTGTGCTGTTTTCGTAAACACATAACCAACACATACCGAAGAACTGTTTCATCTGCCATATCCGTATTGGAGATTCTTGTTACCAGTCTAATAAAGGTCAGATTCCAGAAACAGAAGCTATTTTTATATTGACATGCGGATTTTTAATTGATATAAATTACCATGTGGTGATACTTGAAATGTTTATTTAGATTTACGTAATTAGGAATAAAGCATTTAAATAGAGCATTTTATTGAAAAGAAAGATTGGCTAAAATACCATTCTTTTTTTATATTTTTTAATTGAAAGCCATTTAACAAGAAATTAGGCAGAAATTTTGTCACACATTGACGGTTATCAAGTATACAGAGGTGAAGCTCTGTTTCGTTGACCTGTTTAATTTTTCTTAATTAAACAAATCTTACAATCTCGCTTGGATTTCAATAATTTCTTTTAACCATGTGGGAATATTAAAGATTTTTTATTTCGAAATTTATAATAATCTAACTTTAAAAAATTGAACTCCTATTCAGATAGATTATTCATTGACGTATGGGTTGAAACGGCTATATATATATATATATATATATATATATATATATATTAGATTATTAACTGATGTTAATATTATATATTTATATTAAGCTGAAATGTATTAGTATCAGTTAGGCGGATTGCAAGATATCAATATTTTTATAATTTTTGCATTCGTTCGTTTTTAGCTAAGGCAGCCAAGAATAATATTAAATTTTAAAAATAAATTTTTAACATTAACGACTTATTAAGTTTTTCTTAATTAAAAGCATACGACGTAAGTTTTCAAATTTTTTCGCTTCCTTCACTTAATTAATTATGGTATATCAAAGTTTATAACCGAAATTTCAAACTGCACTCAAGTATGGACAAGGTCACAAGGTGTAAAAAAAGATCATAAGATATTTTAAAAATTTTATTCCGAAATATCGTATTTTCGTATTGTTTTAAGCACAATTGATCTAACTTTATATTATTTATAAAATTTACTCCAAATCGTAAAGAAATAACATACACACAAAAAAATGCTTTTAAATATCAGTGTAACACGTGCAAGTATAATTCCAGCAGCTTAAACGATAAAAAATACTGTTGAAAAATTTTATTGTTAAGATATATTTATATAACAATTATTAAAATTTGAGGAAAAAAATATAAAATTGGTATAGAAAATTGGGTTTAAAATTGGTATAGTTGGAAATTATATATAAAATGGCTCTGAGTTCTGAGTGTTTTGAAAATAAATTGTAAAATTTTGATTATTTTTTTATTGAAACTCAATTAAAATTTTGAGAAACTCTTTTCTTGTCAGCACTTGCGTTAGCAATACTTAGCACGTGTCAAACTGGTATTCTAATTTTAACATTCTGTCTATTTATAATAGGCCTAATAATCATCTTAAAACCTCACTTTATATGGTTTTGTTTAAAATATTCGCTTTATATATTTTGTAAAGGAATATATGTGGGGTTGTAGTCTTGTGTTTATTACATTCCTCTGTTTTCTATTACCGATATGCCCACATTGTGACTGTGGAATAACAGTTTATTATATCCTTACTGAATGCCCATAATTTAATGATGAGAGCTTGTTTTATTTATTAGAGCAGTGACTTTGCCATTGTTTTCTGGCAGAGATCCACGTGACAATCTTGTCTTTTTAAAATCTGTAGGTTTTTATTCCTTAATTTGAACTCACTATTATGGCTACATTATGACTTTTTGTAATTTATTATCCTTTTACCAATGGTTATTTTTATATCACTTTTATAGAAACTGTTTTTATTAAACTTTGAATTAGAAATAAACTTGTTCGTCGCAGTATAACCTTCATATTGGTTCTTGTGCCATAAAACCTCAAACAAACCAATCAAATCCTCGGTTTTCTATCAACTAACAATTATTTTTGATAAATGTTTCAATGACAATTGCTTTTTTTATCTTTACAGATTTCTTTTTAAAAATTAGCAATAATTATGCATAATTTTTTTTACAAATTATATAACATTTAACAAGCCACTTAATGTGTTTTAGAATAAACAAAACTATGCTGATAATTTGATACTATACTAATCGTAGTATGATAAATTTTTATTAAAAATGTCTATCTAACATTGTCGAATTTTGCTTTTTAAATATTTATCATGATGACAATCATGATAAGTATTTAAAGTTTGAAATAAAACATTGTTCGACTAGGAACAGATTTTCTTGAGTAGAAAAATAAATACGCTAAAATGTTTGTTTTGTTGAAATAATCAAAAAATGGTTGATTATCTGGTTAAATTCATTGGCGATTTTATTTTGTAATCGTAAATTCTTTCAGAGCCATTAAGTTTATTAATATAAATTTCTTTCGTCTCAATCAATATTTAGAATGTTTTTATTCATTTATTTTATGTAAATTATAAAATAAATGTAAGGGTTTTAATAATTAAATTTGTATGCTGAGGAATAATATTGCCTTTTATTATATCAAGGATCATATCAATTTGCAAAGCAGTTTTTCTCAGAGGGAGATACTGAAAATTGTTCCAAGAAATTATTTCAAAAAGAAAGAAAGAAAAGGCAATGATACTGAAAAGAACTTGAAACTTCTATCAAATTTGAATTTCCTTAAATTATGCCTATATACACACGAAGGATTATACACGCGTTTTTCTTTTTAGTTATAGCTTTATGAATGTTTTGCATTCACAGGAAGATATCTGGACGATCGAGCTTAACTCGGCAGGATTTTTTTTTGGTAAAATCGTGTTTTTTTAAACAATATTTATATACGAATCACATACTGATTACATATGAATATTTTTCACTCTTACCTACATATGAACTGGCCATTTAAATAAATAAAATAATAATGAATACATTTAGTTTAACACGTTATTCAAAACAATCGACTATACTACTGTATTAATTTTACAGTTTATCTATCATTATTTATATTTTTGAATTTGCACTCAGTTTTACAATGGCGAAAAGGGGTCCGAGACGGTATTATATGACATTGTCAGCATGAGAGCAGATAGAAAAAAAAAAAGCTCTAATAGTTATTAAAAAAAATGTTTTTTTTTTTTTGTGTGTGTGTGTGTGTGTAAAGTCCTGTTTTTTCGGGGAAGACGCCTATATAGATAAACTTAAAAAGCAAAGATATAAAATATAAATACAAAAGTAAAAAAAATTAAGCAAAAAGCGCTGCTCGAACTGAGGACTTGCAATACACGTACCATTAATGTTGTTCTGACCACTATACTGCCTACACTTCGAAGCGGAAGTTGAATATAATTACTCTAATAGTTATAAAAAATGTTTTTCCTTGTGTGTGTGAAATCGCGTTTTTTTTTAGGAAAGACAGCTATGTAGATAAACTTCAATATAAAATTTGATCAAAATCGTTAGAGCCGTTTCCGAGATACACGAAATAAATAAATTTATATTTATACAAGAATTGCTCATTTAAGGTTATAAGATATAATAAGTGGGTAAAAATCTTATAATGATTAATTTTTGTTGATTGAAACTTGAATCATTGGAATTTTTAAATTTTCGTGTCTTTTACTGGATACACAAATAAATAAAAATAGATTTGAAATTCATCAGATGAAGCTTTACAGATTATATTTAGATACGATTTTCCATTTTTACTCCATTTTAAAATTATGTACTCTCATGGGAAAGTTCGAATAGTTTGCAAAATATCACAAATCATGATTAATTCAATGTTCTTTTTTAATCTACTCTTTAATATTTGTAATTTGTTTAGGTAAATTGAGATATTTATCAGAATTACTTACCATATTCCTCCCTTCTCATGGGATGGCCGATCATGGGGGTGTTCAGAGCGTTATCTCATCTCTGACAATCAATAAAAAAAATCCAATAACTGATTTCACATGTTTTCCGATCCACTTTTTACATGTTCCGAGACTATGAAATCCTGTAAGAACCGTTGTTTATCCAACTGCTGAGCGTCCAAAGACGGTGACCGGGTAAAAAGGAGAGATAGGAAGAAAAAAAAGTCAACTACTGGTTCCGAATAAGAAACCGGCTTCGATGGCCACGTGACCGTTACAGAACCCAGATTCGGCAGAATCTTGTCCGTTCTTTCCTTGGAGAAGGTTGATCTGCAAATGATGGGACTCCCTCCTGGAAGCTGGATAGATAGAGATGGATGGCCGGGGGGCGATGCCTCGTTTCGAGGTCGAGGTTGAAAGACGTTCGAATTTAGTTTAAAGCTCGTCACTTTTGCTGTGCGGAGGCCCTAGCAGAACAATTGAACGTGTTACACTTATACAGATCGCCTGGGGATATGCATAGAAGACAACTTGTTGGATGAATGTTTCCATCAAGAATGTTTCATTTCATACAGAAATAGATGATGATGATCTTTCATCCGTGTTCTCGATTGATTTTTGTTTATGCCTTTCTATTTATTTTTATAAACAATAGATGCCTTGATATGTTTTTTTAATGATCTCCTGAATAACTTTTGGATCGATTCTTTTGACAAATGTTTTAATTCTGAGCATCAATCAAATAGCAGGCATCTTCAATATGTGATCTAGATTTTTATCTGAGTTATTGATACAAAATATATCAACATTTTGCGTTTTAGAATGTTTTCTGAAGCTTTCAAAGATAACCGGAATTCTGCTCTAACGGTGGAATGCTTTTTTTAGTCTGATTAAAAGCTGTTTTAAATAGTGACACTGAACAAAAAACGGATTCTATCTAGAGTTGTTTAATTTATCTAATTGTATAACTGATTGATGGCTAATAAAACTGCTTTTATAAGAAATATGAAAATTAGATTTGATTTTGAACTTTTGAATATTTCGTCCTAGTAATAAAAACATAATTTCATTAACAGTAATGAAATTAAAGAAAATTATATTATATATTGGATAAATTTAGGATTACTGCATCATTTCGTTCTTACATCTTATATTATTCGTTAGTTATATCGAAAGATTTATTTTGTTCTTAGTTTTTTAAGAAAGAAAGAAAAATAACAAAAGAAGTAGGATTTCTTAAAGCTGTTGTTGATGTATATATTTTGATAAATACTTTTAATGTTACTGTATTTAATTATAAATAAAGGAACATAATTAAAATTAGGATTACCAATAAATGCTTTGAAACAAAATGCTGATTTTATACCATATAGTATTAAATGATAAATAATGAAAAATAAATATGTACTATATATATTATTATAATCTTAGAAAAACATAGAACATTAAAATATGGAATGAGCATAAAAAAATTTAAACTTCATGTTTCGAGGTTACAAGTGGCCATTTGTAATTAAGGAAACTGCGATATTTTATTTAAGAGGAAAAAATAATAACATCAAAGGAAGAGCTTCACCCTTTATGATATTGATATTAATTAGCTATATTAAATTTATTCTGTGTATTTGAAGAAATACAAGGTTTTTCTTTCAATGCCTTCTTTTTTTTCTATTTCATTAAAACTAATATAAAATTAGGAATAAGATGAAATTCTGTCCCTCTAATCAATATTTGCCTTTTTTTCAATTCATATCCTAACACTATTTTTTTTTATTAAAAATGAATATTGTCTCTTTGATGCTGATAAGTATAAAGGTATTTGACTCGCATAAGCCACATCTATTAGATTACATTATTCTTAGAGAGATGATCTACGATAATTTCAGGTGATGTGCCTTTTTATGTGGAATTCTACGTCCGGAGTTGGCATTTACCATTTTACCTATATTGTCTGTTAAATTCGATAAATTAATTACTTCGTCTGATAATTAGTTCAAATGTTTATTTTGGGAATTTCGGCCATCATTCACCAGCTTGAATTGAAATTTCGCACGAATGAAGTATTTTTGCTTCGATTTCGAATATAAATTTAAAAATTTTTTGGAATTTGGAATTTTTATTCCAACAAGAATGTTTCAGCAAAGCCTAAAACCTACCTACCCAATGTAAACCTAATAAAATATTACCTTTTTTAAAAAAATTCATTCTGTTAGATTATTTTTTAGCTTAGCTTCATAAAATTCAAAAAGAAAATTGTAGTTCATTATATGTTTTATAGACATCTAGATTCTGAAAATATAATAAGTTTTTGAAGATGCAGTGTGAAAGTGAATAATATTTTTTTCCCCTGGAATAACATGTTTTTGCAATAGATTTAGAACAATTCTAAAATAATAAATACATAAATATCTCTATTTCTTTACACAGTCAATAATTGTATCTAACACAAAGTAGTCAAAATTGTAAATGCTTAAAAAATCAGTTAATCAAAGAAATGAATAAACTTAAATATAAGAAATAAAATTTATTTATATTCCAATAATATCATGATCTGTGATAAGTTTTAAATGATTGACCTGAATTTAATTTTGGAATCTCTTGAGCATCTTTCAAAGGAATAAAGAAAGTTATTTTCGAGCACAGTGTAAGATAGCCTGCAAATAGATATTAAATGATATTAAAAAGTTGAGACATTAACATTTTTTGATTAATTGTTTATGAAAACAAATTAATGCAATTAGCATAATAAATTATTACTCACTTTATTCTCTCAATTTTTAGCTTGCAACAATTTTCTTTCATGTTCAAAATTTCGTACGAATAAAATACTGTTGCTTCGATTTTGGAATACTAGTTACTGCAACGAGAATGTACCTTTAGAAATTTATTGTTCGAAGTAGAATCGAATTATATGACTAAACGTTCACTTATTTATTTTAAATTATTTTAAATAAAGCATTTCATTGAGATAAAGTTACTGAAAAAATCATGGCGATTGATTTGTGATTCTGTAAATGCTGGTATTGACCATCTTTTTTTCTGTACTGCGATTCTCTTTCACTAATTATCTAAAAATGTACGGAAAGATTTTCCAAAAATCTTTCGTTCTTTTACTTTCAGGTACATTAGTTTCATTATAAAATTTGAAGCTAAATATTAAGTTCTTGTTATATTTCATTCCAATTTGTCGCTCTGTTTTGAACATGCCGAAAGACTATTTTGTGACTGGCTTTATTATTTTGTATCATAGTAAAATGAAAGGGAAACTTACCTGAGAGGGTATTCCTCACCAAAAACTTCCACACCAAGCCAAGAGAATGTTTGATCCTTGCGAATTTAGTACACAAGCCTTCGCACATAGCAGACTTCATGAAAAATCAAATCTCAAATTTATGACTTTCCGAACGAGAAGCCGAGACGCTGACATCAAGTAAGCGTGGCCTTTTACCTTTCTTCTACTTTTTAAAAGCAATTATAAAATATAATTCAGTACATTTTTCTAATGTATAGTATATTAAATTTTATAATTATGCTTAAAATATATCACTGTATATCTACTAAAAGTAATTTCAATGTTATCAGAGACTATGATTTATAAATCAATCAACTCTTCTTTAACCTTTATATATTCGAATGAAATGATCTAGAAAACTATGGGCTATCTCTTAACGTACCCTAAATAGGTTCGTTTAACAAGAAAACTTCTCAAATCCTTCATTAGGCTTTTTTTTTCAGGATCTATTTGCATTTAGTGATACAAAAAAAAAGACTTAAATTATATGCAGATCAAAAATTTAATATGAATGGATATAAAATTTGAGATGAATAGTCCAGAAAATAGGCCGAGAGAAACATGGTTTATTGAAAGAATGACATATTATTTTTTCCCATTTTTTTTCGTTTAGTTTTTTGATTTTTATATTTCGATTTTGGTATGAATGTGGTACTTAATTTCTTTTTGAGAACAACTTCATTGAAAACAGGTTTGCAAACTACTTATTACAGCCGAAATCTAACCCATTTAGGGAAGATAAAATCCATTCAATGTACTAATTATCATTTTATTTTTGATTAAGTAGGAATGATGAAGTCCTATATTGATTTGACTGATTAAATAAAATAATTTAAATATCTTTTGAATATCTCACTATATTATGCAAAATATCCATTGAATTTGCAAATATATGTAGGTAAATTTTCATTTCAATTGTTGAAATATACATCTTGTACAGTGTATATTTCAAAAGATAAAGGTATTTCATAAAGTGTAAAATATTACACTTTATTATTTTTTTTTGTCAGAAATTGTAAGTTTGGAGAAAATACTACAAACCATTACATGATACCCATAGTACTATATTTTAATTAGTTTATGAACAATTAACAATTTTTAATATTGTATTAACATATATCTGTAGATGTTTTCATAAAATCTTTGATTTTCTTATTTCCATTCATGAACCTACATAGTAATAGCATCCGTTTATAGGAGAGATATTATTAAAGTAAATGTTATTTTATTTCATTTTTCTCACTGGATTTTATTTGTTTTTCTATAAAATTCATTCTGGTTGTTGTGTACGTATGTAAAGCATCTGAGTAAATAGAAATTTCCATATTTTGTCATACTTATTTTATTTAACTAAGTTCGGAAATTTATTAATTCTACTCACCGAAAAACATTCCTTAAGATTTAATTTTCCTAACAATTTAAAATTTTTAACCAATAAAATCGCTCTATTTGAGAATTTTTTCACGTTTCTATTTTTAATGGCAATTTAACTTATCCATATCTGATGACTCAGTGACTGATGACAATAATTTGTATAGTTAATAATGGGTTGTTCAAGTCATCAACTGACGATGTAACTGACTTTGAAGGAATTTATGATGAAAAAAAGTTTGAAAAGAAAAACACACAAAAAACATTGACCATCCTAGTTTATTTTACAAGTAAATTTTCAATAATTATTTATTTATTGCTGTTATTATAATTACAGTACAATACAACTTCGCTCGGCATATATAGGTAATTATATATTTAGATACGAATCACATACTGATTACACATGAATATTTTGAAGCTTACCAACATATGAACTGGACATTTAAATAAAAAAATCATGAATGTTCTTAGTTTAACATGTTATTCTAATTGGTAACACAATAATTGCTTCTTGCTATTGGATGTGAGTCGAACGTATTCGTGTTCAGATAATGTTATATACCATCATCTCATAAAACTTTGAGGTCCGGTATGTTATCATTCTATGGCATATCCTATGGCAAGTATCACAAAAATTTATGAAATGGCGCTACATGACATTGTCAGTATAAGAGCAGATAAGCAAAGGCTCTACTATGTTATTTTGAGAGTAAAATAACTTCTTTTTTTTTCCAGGAAAAACACCTGTATAGATTAACTTAAGAAGCAAAATCGTATCTAAATATAAAATTTGATCCAAACCATTAGAGCCGTTTCCGAGATACATGAAATAACTTTTTATATATACTAGAATGGCTCGTTTAAAGTTATAAGATTTCTATTCAGAAGAATTTAAGGAAGGTCATGTTTGCCTAACAGCAAGAAGGGATCGCCTTATGTTAAAAAGAAAGGCGGTATTTCCAAACATCACGATGAGATCATTTGTTTAAAATTTTGTATTTATCTTTAGTTGCAATAAGTTACTTTCGTTAACTTATTGATAAAATGTTTACGTAATTTTCAATCACAGGAAATATTAAATAGATAAAAAAAATCAACAGATAAAATCATGTAATGAAAGCTTTCAAAATGTGTTGCTTGTTCTCTTGTGAAATACAGGCGATCAATATAGTTTATGACAATTCTAATTAAAATTTTACAATCAATGCATTTTGAAAACAAAATAAGTATTTTTTTGCCTTTTACTTTATGAGCAATAAATGACCCGCAGTAACATGTAAACGGAATTTTCGGCACTGAAACGCATTCATGTAATTTTTACAGAGCAAAATTATGCAAATCTTACGAACAGTAATTGGTTCTTTTCTTATTTGCTTTTTATTTGTGATTGTCCCCCCCCCCTTTCGTCTTTTCCGTCGGTATTTCCGATTACCTCGCCACTCACTAAGATAAAATTTGGAAAATTACTTACGATTCGAATTGAAGTGAAAGCTAACGAATCTGCGTGATCATAATATTTGAGGGCTGACTTATTTCTTTAATGTAACGGTTCTGAATTGCGGAAAAAGATCGTAAAAATGAAGGGAAAAAAAGTTATCGTGTCTTGCGATGCGACAGGAAATGTTTCCGTGCATTATGCTTCAGTGAACATAGTAGTGTGTGACGAATGCATTCGAGCATGAATGCTCAGAAAGTGAATTAGAAAGTAACGGGGAATAATCGGATGGACATGATGAGAATCGGATAATGCGAACTAAATTCGAAAAAATAAATAAATCACTTCCCTTCTTCCAGAATTAAAAATATTGTTAGCGCGAATCGAATTCCTAGTATGCATAAAAAGTTTCAAATATTATAAGAGATTCTTATTCTAATAATTTCTAATTGATTTTTTCAAATATTATAAGAGATTTCTTAATATTGTATATAGATTATTAAAAATCCGTAGGTGTGGATAATCGAATAGAAATCAAATAGTATTATAAAAATTAAAGAAAATTATTTAATTGAATTTGCCATAATTCATTAAGTTACCATTATGTGAGGGAATGGCTATCATTATCAAATGGAAGACATTAGCATTTTTATGTCTTTTAACTCTCGCAAAATCGGCTCTAAAAATATTTAGTTTTTAAGAAATATATAAAATTGATAAAACTTAATTCTCTTGTTTAGTAAACAACAATATGATAGGTTTGTTTTGAAATGAACTGTATATATTCAATATACTGGTTATTTCAATTGAGTTTGAGCTGTAACTTAATAATGCATTTTGAGAAATATCTTATAAGTTAGACGGTTTTGAAGAGAATGTTGCATAAATATATACAGTGTCTCACAAAAGTGATGGGGCACTTGTGCTTTACAAAAGGAAACTGTAATAAAATAAATTAAAAAACATGTTCAAATTTTTCGTGGGTGTGTTTCATACTTAAATTTAGTAACAATTATTACATAACATACATTTTTTCGAAATATTAAAATACTAGCCGCCTTTGGCGACCAGCCGGTTCGCCAGTATTACCGCTCGCTACAATTTTCAATTAAATATTTTAAGTAACTGGTCTCTTAAAGGATTCTCAAACAAAACACTTTTAATCTTCAAATTTTGATAGTCATAACAAACTTATATTGTTTAGATCGTTTCGTTCAATTTACTATATATATTTTGCTAATTTGTTGCCATTTCCGGTAAAACTTCAACTTTAATTTAAAATGTAAATGATGAAATTGCAATTAATATTAAGATATTTTTTAATAAAACCAAGCTTTTTATTTTATTTATCATCTTTATTGTTATTTATGTATTATTATTATTATTGAATATGAGTATTGCAAACAGGATCGCTCGGTATTTAAGTCTTATGTTAACTACAAAATATTTTTCATAATTTATGTAATATCTCAAACAATAATTCAACAAAAATTTCTCAGATTCAGTATAAAATTAAGTTTTTAGTTTTGCTTTGAAAAGGATTGAAATGAAATCAATAATAATATTTTGTTCCTGCCTATAAGCATATTTCAAAAATTATGAAGTCTAAATTTAATACAGTAAGGTATCATATTCTGAGAAATATTCTGGACACACCAAATTTTAAATAAATGAATGAATGTTTCTATTTTCCACGATCAACTAAGACTTATTTATGAAGTTTTAAATGTTAAAAATTTAGAAAAACTCAATATTTTCATAATTTTAGGCCAATTAATCTTGAGAAACCTGCGCGCTGATTGCCGTATTTTCTTTGAAGCGATAGATGGAAAATCTAAAATTATCCTTTTTTTATTGAATAGTGATATTCAAATTTTCATAAATCAGTCAGTTTAAGTGATTTGAAATTAACTCTTAAAAGTCAGTGATTTAGTTGGAAATTAACTCTATGACCACCATAAAATCTGTGCTTTCTCTTGTGGTGTATGCATTCTCCTTAATATCCGATCGAATAAAACATCACATACAAAAGTACTACATAGAACAAACACATCAAAAGTAAACATAACATTTCAATAGTTGCCAAAAACAAAAGAGAGAAAAATGCAATTAATAAGCAGACGATATTTAGAAAAGTACAGATATTTAGACTGGAAAATGAAATTATCTGAAATTAAAAACACGCGCAGACGATATTTACAAAAGTAAAAATATTCAAACCTGAAAAGGAAAATATATGAGTTATTCCATCAATAAATGCCATAAGTTTGTTTATATCTTCATTATTTTATGAGTCATTAAATATCAAAATGGGTCCGGGAGTAAATAAACACCCTGCAGAGAGAGTGTAAAAGATCATAAAATAATTTTTCTTGAATTTATTTTTTAGAAAAAATAATATTTCATATTTGTTTCATTTCCTACAGACACGTGACGAAAATTATATTTTTGCAGATTTCATTTCCAAAAAGATTTAATTTATTTTGAGTTAGAGCTTTAATCAATGTGATGGCAACACTTTGAAAAAAGCTATTTTTTTCTCATGAATGCGAAACGTGCTTAATCCTCATTTTTATTTTTGACGAAAAAAATTATTGAAAAACATAGTTAAAATATTTATTTAAAAATTCATTAAAAATAGAAATTTAATTTTAAGATTAAAACAGTAGTATCATTTAAAAGATAAATTTTTGATCTTTAACTTCATGTAAAAATCTTTTTTGTGCGGTAATATTTTCGGCAGTTATAGCAGAAACATGTCAAAATTTCGCTTAATTTTTAAATAAATAAAATTCTAGTTAAAAATTCGAAAAAATAACCCCCAGGTGCACATTTCCGGCCTCCAAGGTATACACGTGCCAAATTTGGTAGCTGTAGGTTGAATGGTCTGGTCTGTAGAGCGCCAACACACACACACACACACACACATTGAGCTTTATTATAAGTATAGATTAATTTAATAAAAATACAATTGTTTAGAACGGAGCAAAAAATAGCTCACATAAGTGATGGGACACCATTAGATATGCAACAAAAATCGTCTGAAATAAGCAATAAAAAATATTTTTGGTGGTTTTATTTTTACTCAAAAGCAATTGGCAATAATTTATAAAATCGTCTGCAGTATTTCTCTCCAGTTTGTTTTGGAATTTTTGTATTTTTTAGCTCGTTACAGCTATGAATGCTAACCGAAAAGAAACTTCACCTGAAATTCGAAAATTAGTTATTAATTTGCATATTGAACGGGGAAAATCTATTAGAAAAACTACTGAAACAGTTAACTTGAGTCATTCAACAGTTTTCAATATCATTAAACGATATAAAAAGAATCATATTATTCAGGATAAAAGAAGACCTGGCCGACCATCAAAGCTATCCAATGGAATAAAGCGAATTATTGTTCGAAACATTAAAAAAAATCCAAGAAAAAGTGCTCCTAAAGTTGCTGCTGATTTAAAAGCATTATATGGAATAATTGTTAATCCTGAGACTATTAGAAGGGTAATTCGATCTGCTGGATATCACGATAGAGTAGCCAGGAAAAAATTCTTCGTTAGTGAAAAGAATAGAAAACTCAGACTAGCTTTCTCAAAATCCAACATAAATAAGAATTCTGATTACTGGAATAAAGTTATATTTGCTGATGAGAGTAAATTTAATATATTTGGCTCTGACGGTAGAATCTTGGTGTGGAGAAAACCCAGGTAAGAATTTCGCAAACAGAACTTGGTGCCAACAGTAAAACATGGTGGAGGAGGAGTTATGGTATGGGGATGTATGCAGTCCGCTGGAGTTGGTAATCTTGTTTTTATTGACAGTATAATGGACCAGTACAAGTATATTGACATTTTAAAACAAAATTTGAAATCTTCAGCACGAAAATTGAACCTTCATAACGATTTTAAATTCTACCAGGACAATGACCCCAAGCACACTGTTTTGAACGTAAGACTCTGGCTGCTGTATAACTGTCCTGAAATAATAAAAACACCACCACAATCTCCAGAATTAAATCCCATAGAGAATATTTGGCAAGAATTGGAATCAAGAATTCGCAAATACACCATTTTTTAAAAACAACAATTAAAATCGGTGCTTCAAGAAGAATGGGGTAAAATCACTCCAGAAATCACAAAAAAATTAGACGAATCCATCCCAAGATTAAATCATGTTTTAAAAGTAAGAGGAAATCCAACAAAATATTAAAACCTTTTAAAAAGTAAAATTTTTGGATAAATATTTGGTGGAAAAGTTAAGTGTCCCATCATTTATGTGAGCCATTTTTTGCTCCGTTCTAAACAATTGTATTTTTTATTAAATTAATATTTTAATATTTTGACAAAATGTATGTTATGCAATAATTGTTATTAACTTTAAATATAAAACACACCCAAAAAAATTTTGTACATGTTTAATTATTTATTTTATTACAGTTTTCTTTTGTAAAGCACAAGTGTCCCATCACCTTTGTGAGACACTTTATATATTGGAGAGTTAAAAAAGATGAATCCAACTATCCGGAAAGAAAAGAATTTTTTAAAAAAATATCAATAATTTACAACTTTAAAAAATATTAATTATGTTAAAAAAATAATATAATTAAAAAATATGTATAAAATATGCATAAATGAAGTAACTGTTTTCATAAAAAACCAATTCCTATTATTGAATTTAATAAAAAGAATATATTTCAGATGATCGCGAGAGTTTCAAAACCATTTTCAAGATTTTTTCTCCAAACTGCCTTTAAATCTCATTATTGGATGAAGGAATATTTGTAACACTTCCACGGTAAAAATTTGTATCTTGAAATTAAATGATTCTACAGAAAATTCCGAGACTTTTCTTTGACTCCAGATTTGAAGAGAAGTCTATTGATGTGACCAAACTGATCACCAAATCGCGCCGCTTAACTTCTTGAAATCGAGCATTGGTCTATTACTGCAGACATAAGAAAATCACAGACCTTCTCAACTTTCAAAAAGTAAAGAATGCCAAAATATATATATCCACACTTCTATTAGAAATAATATTAATTTGAAACCATATTACAGTAGAAATCTTAAATCGCATTTGTACATATAATGGATAATCTTTGCAACAAAATTAAAATTTAAAAAAATACTACTCTTAAATAATTAGCATTTCTTTTTTAGTCACTACTTTTATTTTCACAATAAACAAGTAGTTAGAACAATGATTCAAAGAGGTTAAAGAATTTTAAATGAACACACTTTGTTAAAAGTCACTATTAAGTAGCAAACGATTTTTTTACAATTTCATTAATGACGATAATATTAAAAAATGAAATTTGCAAAGTAAGAAAATAAAATATCTGTCTTTAACACCTCTGTCTAGTTAAAAATGAACAATTCGTTAAAAAGAAATTTAGAAATCATATTTATAACAAATATTAATGAATAATTTTAAATGTTAGCAACTTTATTATTTTATTACTTTGTTTAAAAATTATATGTATAATTTGAAATATTTATAGTATGGGAAGCTATCTCCAAGTAATGTTTCGAAGTATAGATGCTTTTTTTAAAACAATACAAAAAGAAATGTACCCCATTTTTCCAAGATTAAGTATTGATTTTAATAAGCAGTCATCTGCGCAATGGATTAGTGTTAATTATGTTTTGCAGCCTAAATCTACACACGTATACAAAGAATTTATAATAAACAGCAAACCCAAAATCCATAAAATGTTAACTTTTTACCAATTGCAAAATTGCATCCAACTATAATTATGCCTAATTCTTTCGTACTATTTTTGCACAACTTTTACCTAAATTAATCATAAAAGCAAATTTCGAATTTTGTGTGAATGGATCGAACGCATTCACACACCACACACACACAAAACAATTACCACATATTTGTTTTACAATAGGAAGTTTATGGATACATGTCTTTATAGCCACATTTCTTTTATACAACAGTTGAAGATGAACTTTTACGAAAAGGAACGAAAAAGATTTAACCCAAATCGTTTGCAAAATCATTGTGCTAGAGATAAAGAATTATTTTTAAATTTATAAGAATATTTGCGTCAAACTGTAAACTATTGTAAAAGAAAATTCTAATAAAAATTCGGGAAATTTCTCAATCAAATAGACTAAAGCTACTTTGGAGAACTTATTTTCGAAAAACCTCTATAATAAATTTATATATCTTTATAAGAAGTTTCAGAAAATTCTGTACAAAACTAGGTCTAAATATTGCGGAAGTAATTGCAAAATGCTAATTTAAATTTTTCTCCATAATCTGTCTTACAATAAAATTGAATATTTGACTGGTGATTTGAAAATTGTACCTTATTCGCTTATTTTTGTTATTTTTCTTATTGCTGAATAATTTTCTAAATGTTTAAATTTCAAGTAATAATAATACTAGCTTTCTAAAACTAAATAAATATAAGTTATGCATGAAAACTGTAGATGATTGTTTAAAATAAAATAAAAGAATCTAATTGCTTACCTACTTCATGCGAATCAGAGAGTGTTTGAACTATAAAAATACAATAAGTATATTGTATTTTCATAGTACAAAGTAAAACGGAGATATTTCGTAAACAGAATTCAAATAAGATGGAAACGTTTCAAATTGAAAGTTTTTTGCGAAGCATCGTTAAGTTATTTCAATGGATTCAGATGAGAACTGTCTACAGTTCCAGTATCTTGAATAAACTAAACATTTCGAAATTATAATCGTTTATTTAGTTAAATTTTAATTCACTTTCGGTCAATGACTTCGTTTCAGTAATAATTCAATCAAAAATATTTCCCACAGTGGCTAATTTTACCTGTAACTTTATGTTCCCACGGTTTTTCATTGCTCTCGTTTCCTGAATTCTCTTTTCACTCATTTCTCTACATATTATCGTTTTCTAAAACATAAAAATTCAGGTCAATTCAGTGAATTCTTAAAGTGTGTTTAAGAAAAATAAAATATTTGCGGAAATCGTAGAACAATTATTAAAAAAGAGAGATTATTTACTCTATTTGGCAATTCGTTTAACAGTTGCAAACGAATCACTTATCTCGACATAAAATATAGATTATTCTTTAATTTATACTTTTCAACAATGTAAGACTTGTTTTGTCTAAAATTTCCAAACCTGATGAAGAGAATAAAATTACCTTATAATCTAATGTCAAAATAAGTACAAAATATTTTATTAAAAATATCTTTTTCTCGCCATTTATTCATAATAGATATGATTGATAGAGTATTGTTTATAGAACAGCTATAAAAAGAATAGGTTATTTTGCTATATTGGACAATTCGTTTAAAAGAATCACCTGTATCAACATAAAATACAAATTATTCTTTAATTTGTACTTTTTAATAATATAAGGCTTGTTTTGTCAAAAATTTCCAAAATTGATGAAGAGAATAGAATTAGCATTAGAATCTAATTCAAAATAAATATAAACATATTTTATTAAGCTTTTCTTTGTCTCATAATTTATCGATAATCAATTTGATGGATAGGGTATTGTTCCAAAAAGATTTTTAGCAATGATCAATCTGATTTAACTGTGTTCAAAATTCAATTTGAGAAATTGTAACAAATTTAATGAATTCTTATTTCAAAATACATATTTGATGTGATACAATTTGCTGCACTAACGGAAAAAATGAAATTAGATTATTTACAAGATATTCTTAAAGTTTTAAATAATTCTCATTTCATGGAATTGGCTTTAGCAATTCATTCCGAATTTTACATGATTCCTTAATTTTTAATACGTCCCAGCACTCTTTTGAATGTTCGTTGTTTCTTCGTTCGTTTGTTCTTTCGAATGTTTTGAATGTTCCCATGCACATTCGTTAAGCACGTTTTCCATGCTTAGTAAGCGACATAAAAAAACTTAACATATATTGTTCTACATCTAACTTTGGTTTAATGAAAATCCCAAAAATATTTTATTTTTACTAGTACGGATTATACATAGAAAAAATATTATAATTATCAAAATATTTGATATTGAAATTTTCATTTTTGTCAGTTTAAAATAAATATTCATTTCATACATATTGAAATTTTAGCTCTTTTCAAATCTGAATTTTTCTTAATTTTATGACTGATATTTCGTATGTTTATTCGTATATCAAATACGCGACCGTGATTCAAAAATGCAAAAAGATACAAAAGTTACAGATTTGAAATTAAATTTTGTCCATTACATTAATTAAATACATGTTAATTTTTATAGCAAAGAATTAGTATCATTGCATGTTCTTTCCGCCGCTTCATGAATGTTCCCTGTTAGTTGTTGCTTCAAAATGAACACAGGTATAAGGTTTTATATAAACACTGGATTAAAACTAATGTGTAATTTTTTTAATGCAAAAACTACTTTTGTTTAAAATAAGTGTAGATTGCAGACGATAATATGACTGTTTATCATCTGCAATCCTGTCTATTTTTAGTATTAAGGTAACAAAATCCTTTTATTGTCTGAAATGTTTTAAAATTGAAACTGAAATATCGATTGAAACAGACAAAGCTTTGTAGCTAATTTTCTCCAAAAGTTTGTACCAATTGATATATTAGTGCTACAAATTTTGTTCGCAAGAGGTGAAATATAAGAAAAGTTTAAAAAATATTTTAAGAGAATATTAATTAAACAGTTAATTTTTCATTAATGAAAAGCTTGAAAATAAACTAAACCAATAATTTTCTTGATGCAAATTGTTAGTCTTGTCTGATTCTAAAGTTTTCTTTTAGAATTTTGTCCCTGCGCTCTGGAAACATCTCTTTGTATGTATTCTTGTTCATCAATAATAAAAAATATATATATTTAATTTCTTCATGAAAAATCTATTTTCTGTGCCTCCTTTTAAAATTGAACTGTATACTTATATTTTCTTTTGATTATCGTTTGAATGGTTTATTTTGAAACAAACAACATTGTCAACATATATGTATTAATATATAAGATAGTTTCAAAAATTGATGACAGAGTGATTGAAGATCTAAACGTTGCTTAGAAAAGAAATACCTTTTTAATTTCCTTATATCAGAATCGTGTGCCCTAATTTTTTTTAATTAATAAAAATTAGAAAAAATTATACAGAAACGGAAGTGATATCATTGAAAAGATAAAATTTTGAATTGATGATGATGTAAAAATATATTTCCTGTTATAATATTCTCCAGACTTAAGATAGAAAATAGGTAAAAATTTAGTTATTTCTCATAGCCTGAGGTTACTGCTGCCGTTGAGCATCTGTTTCATTCGCTAACAAAAGTTTTACTCTTCTTGCCTCTGTCTGCGAGATTGACCTATGATTGATACTGTTACATTATCCCATAAATACCTAATAAAACTGATATCATTAAAACATCATTTTAATTTTAATTTAATAAATTAAAATTTAAAAATTATAGCCTGAAGCGGCTACTACTAGCGTACATGTATTCTATTTGTTCACAAGGGTTTTACTTTTCTTGCCTTCGTTTGAGTGATTGACTTAGGCCTGATTTTAGGCATTATTTATTAATCGCTACTTTAAAACTAATTAATAGCAGATAAAGTACTTCAAAGATAACATTAAATTTATGCATTTAAATTTTTAAGTATTAACATTAACTGAAAGAAATATTATGAAAGAATGAAATTGAAAAAATTGAACTTTCAAAAATTTTAATTTTAAGAGGATATTAAAATTTTTCTAGTAAGATTATTTGTTCCAATATTATTGAAAAGAATCTGCAAAATTTTGGTTAATTTCTAATTAATTGAATATTTAATTAACTTTTGCTCTTTCAAAAGTTGACAGTATTCTTTCTCTTGTCTTAAAGAATAAAAGCACAAAGTGTGATTGAAATCATTCCTATTTTTTAGTAGCAGATGTGGAACATGCATGCATATATACATACTTACAAACATACACTCATACATACATAGCCAGAATGACTTACATTTATATTAAGATCAGGCACAGAAGAATGCATTGCTCTTCTTTATCGAAGTCATTACAAGATAGAGATGTATGTTTGTTTGCTACAAAGCAAATATGGGCATTTACCGAAAATCTATGATAGTTCAGAAAATACTTCAGAAAAATGATATCAGTTAAAGTTTTTTGTATTATTGATCTGAGCTTTTGGAGATCACTAGAGTTCTAAATTATAAATTTCTAATAAAAGGCTCTAATAATATCGTATTATTAGAGGTACTCTTTACTCTCGAACAAACTCAAATTTAGGAAGAGTGTTTTGGAGAGAGAAAAAAGCAACTCTCAGCAATTTTTTAAAGTTTTAATTAGTTAAATATGAAGCAAAACTTTGGTACCGCACAGTAAAAATTTCGACACCTTATCATTTAATGCTTTTCTATGTTGTAAATTGTATTCATTTTATTTATATGGTTTCATCAAACTTGATCATTCTTTTTCAAAAAAAATCATTAAATATATTAAAATTAAGATAAAAATGCTTTCTTTCAATATCATTTCCAAAGCACATTTTCATTTTCGATTTTTATTTTGCAGTATAATAGACTTTTAAAATATAAGCAAACAGAACATTTTATTGTTCTATTTTGAAATTGAATTTCGTGATTTTATTCTATTTTTTAAAGGTACATGATATGTTTCATATTTCAATTTCTGAATTTTTCAGTGCATCCAGTGTGAAGGACGTTTCATCTGAAATAAAATTTATGAATGCAAATATTTGATAGCAACTTTAGATAGATTTTTAATCTTTGAGCGATCGGTATAGATATTTAATATCCACGCTTATTACACCATCTTCTATTTCTAAAAATTATTTTTGATTACATATAATTTTATTTGAATTAATTTATCTTTCTTCAATTAATAATTGTACATTCTTCATCAAAACTTCATTAATAAAAATTTTATAAACGATTAAACCATAATGTAAACAACATTGCAAAATTTCAAGGACCAAGAACTCTTTGACCTTTTAATTCTTTACCAAGTAGACGAAAATAATTTATAAAATATATTTCAAATATTTTTTTAAATTCTAATTATTTAAGAAAAGCGTATTATTATGGTTTCCAAATAAAAATCGAAGATCATAAAGTTCTTCTTATTGGATTCAAATTATTTCTATTTACCTTTATAAAATATAATGCTGAGAATCTAATAGTCTCGTTAATAGAGATACCCCAATGAATTAGAAAATTAGGCCAAAACGGAAAGGAATCAAGACCAAATAACTACATGTCGAATTAATTATTTTAGACTTTAAAACTAAGCACCAATTTTAGAATTAAAAAAAAATGGGAAAACTAACAGTATTGATAAATATGCTATTCCCAAAACATTTACTAAAATTTTTTGGATTTTCAGATTTCTCTGATGATATGATAGGAGGAATTTCTTAATTTCAATACACATTTCATGAACATCGTATACATGGATCTGGTTCATGTTATATCAGCCGGTATCAAATGCGCTCTCATTAATGTGATTTGTTAGATTGGCGATGCTCGTGACACATCAGGTGATGTTGACTTTTGAAAAGTACGACGTCTTTCTCGAAATTACCCTCGTGTAAATTCAAAATAGAATTTCAAATTAAATTAAACTAAAATTGGGTTTTTTCAGATGTATAATATTTGAATATTTTCTAGGAATTGGACAGATTTTTTAAGTAAAACGGATTTCAATTTTTAAAAAAATATGAACGTTATGAATAACTCGAAATTTCGCGTTATTTTTGCAAGCAACGATTGGAGAATTTGGAGGTGTTTAAAAAAGTGGAATTTGCTTTAGTATGCATGAAAGAACTCTTAATAAATGTACCAAAAAATAAGAAAAACAATTTCTGGGGATATTTTTTAAGAAATTTTCTAAATCTTAAACATAATTATAGCGAACGATTAAAAAACGAACACACGCAAGCATGCATTTTTTTTTAACTTTTTCATGGAAATTAATAAAATGGTTGGTTACAATTAAAATAGGTTTACTCAGATCATTGTAGAAAAAAAGAGCTGTTCTATGGGTTGTTATAAGAAGACTAAATCTCGTTGGTGAGCTCGGAAAATGCATGACTCAATAAAAGAAAGGATTAAATTGAATAAAATAACTTTTAAAAAATTAGAATTAGTGTAACTTTTCTATTTATTTATAATTGGAGTTTAATATATACATTTCGACCTTAAGTAAACTATTATACAATGAACCATTGTAGAAAAAATAATGTTTTTAGGAAATATTCCTTTGTCTTCCCCATTCTTTCCCGTGTTTTGTGATACATATGAGTGAGATTTGGAATTGTTATGACCATGAATATTTTTTTTCTCCCCAGCTGCAATGGCTATCGTTTTCGATACCGAATATTCAGGTTTCGAAATTTGAATTGAATATCCGATGTTCATAAAGGAATCACCATGTAAACAGAGACTCTGATACATGTTAAAACAATTGGGACTAACTCCCACTTCCCCAGAAGATGGAAGGGGAGGTATTTGCTGTATCGTTCTTGTCTAACCACAATTCAAAATTTGGTTCATACCAAAATAGTCATCGTATTTCTTCGAAACGAGATATAAATCTAACTAAATTAAATTTACCCCCCTCCCCGCTCGACAATACTCTGAACAGATGCTTCAATTGTAACCACTTATTCCCAGATTTATGTGATCGAATTTTCACATCGAATCGATTGACTTTCGAATCCAATTATCCATTAATAGATCAACCTTCATTAATTATGTAATGAAAAACTTCCGACTCCTTTAAGGAGTGCCGCAAGGTCCGCATTTTGCATTTCTGATTCACAGTATGCCTCACCACCTCGACAACCTTGAACTTGAATGACGCGGAGAACATAACCTCGATTTTTCTGAGACACAGTTTCGAGAATTCCAAGAGAATTTCCTTCCTGCGTTTGCAAGCCTCAATTCGGAACCGGAACTTGGGAAAAGATCTTTTCTCCGCAAAAAGCAGGGCCAGAATGAGAAGGGGGAGTAATGATTGCCTTCCCCTGTGGTTTCAGATTTAAAAGATACAGTCTGAGAAAGATAACTGAATACATCGTGTCCAAAAAGTAGTTGTGTCTGTCACACATTACGGCTCCGAGGTTAATTAGACGTGTTTTCACAGTGAGTGGTCTGGACAAAAATAGAAAAGCTTTCGAAATTTACATTTCTTTTATATGTCATAAATAAATGAGCTGTGAAATTTAGGTCCCATTTATACCAAGTTTCTTTTAATGATGTTTTTAAATAATGCAGTCAGTTGGTTAAAATTAAAAGATATTTTTAGTACTAGTAACTATGCATCAAACTACATTTCAAAGGGTTTTTTTTTAAAAAAAAAAGAATTGTTTTAGAAATTGCTTAATGAAATTTTCTGATGCTTTTGTTATAACGAAACAATGTCACTCTCTTAACGGTAATATCGCGCAAGAAATTTTCTGTGGGAAAATTACCCAAGATGGATACTGTCTTGCTATCTCCCATTACATTTCTTTATTCAACCAGCAGGAATGGTCTCTCCAAAACTTTCTATAATAAACTTATGCCAGAGAATACCTTGCATGACATTGACTTACAATAGTTAAAATGTTAAGCATTGGCTTACAATAGTTAATATTTAAATGTTCAGCGTGAATTCAGCATTTTTACTGAATCTATCCTGTCATCTTGAAGTCACAAAATCTCATACCTAATTTCATATATTTTTCACTCAGTTTTTGAATTATCGCGGTAGCAGTTTTCTGAAAGTACATACCGACAGACAGTTAACCTGTTGTTGGTTTTGTCTCAAACTTTGACAAATGTGTACACTATAGATGTTAAATCTGTGTACCGAATCTTGTCTACCTAGCTCTCTTCATTTTTGTAGTTATCGTGTTAATTTTTATTCGAACAGCACGGATAATTTATATCGTGTTAATTGATATTCAAACAAAAATTCCACTGAACGGATTTTATTCAAAATTTGATAAAAATTTGCAAATTTGGTGTAAATATCGTATACCAAATTTCATCCGACTAGATCAAGACCTTTTTGAGTTCATTGCCACAGACAGACAGATAGACATTTTCTAGAAATGTATTTTTTCGAACTCATAGAAGTCTCAAACGAGAAAATTTGTCAAAGTCTCGATTTCGGATTTTTTAATGATTACTATATTTTCGCTACACTATGTATACAAGAAAGTAAAAAGAGTAGAAACTTTCATTTTTTCAAAAGCTAAGCAGAGTTTATTATGTCGTTTAATTTCAGGTTACTTTTAATTAAAACATATTTTAATTTCTGTGCTATTTCAAAAAATTAATATTGTCTGTACCATTTGACAGTTGAAAATTTTTTCATTATATTGCAATTGATGAAAAGGGATGCATTTCGTTTATATATACATCATTTAACGAATGGGTCGTTGAAAAAAATTGGGAATTCACCTCTTAGGGATTTTAGTCTTTCGACATTGAACTTCACATGCATTATTTTTTTTCTTTTGACTACTCCACATTTCTGCTAACCAACAATTACTTCCTCATGATTTTCCTGAACTATGCCACCTTTCCTGTAAGATCATTCTTGCATCTCAAAAGTAGCTTTGAGAGTGCATTCTATTTGCATAACGAGAAAAACTACCGATTCTTTATATTACTTTTTAACAGAAGCCGCTAAGAATAACACAAAAACTAATCAGAATTGGTTTTTGAAGCTCTTATTAAAAGTAGATGAACTATACACAATGGCTTATTTCTTTTACTCGACAATTTTTTAGAGCACTGAATATTGAAATGGCAGACATAGAGAAATGAAATTTAGCATACTGCTAAACTTATTTTGATTTCTTTTTTATAAAAACCTTTTGAGAAGATTATTTTATTTGTTTGATAAAAAGTACAGTAAATAAAACATTTGCTATTAACCTTTCACAAATTTGATCTAAAAACATAATTATTCTAAGGCATACAATGGAATTTAGTCATATCATATTGTAATTATGTGAAAAATGCAAATTCGCATGACATTTAGTATCATATTGTCTTAATCTACGATGGAATCTCACATGTTTTTCCCGCTTTCAAGATGGACTTCGAAATTAAATTGGTTCGTCATATTTCACACGTATTACGACAATAAATTGACCCAATTATTTTTCATTGTATCATTTTTTTCTGGTTAAGAATAAAGCAATCTTACATCTAAATCAAGAAATGAATAAATTATAAATAAATTAAAAAACACTGATAAATATGTTTCAATTCCGCTCGAATCTTTTATCTATATTCTTAGGCACGCGTAAAAAAAAAGTTGAAAATAATTTGTAATAATTACCAAAATTTACGTGTAGGTTGTGGTTGAATGTATATAAGAGAATTAAAGAAACAATATTACGATTTATTTTTTTTAAATATTTTTCTCTCTCTCTTTGTGTTTGTATATATATATATATATATATATATTGGTGCTCTACAGACTGTTTGACGTAGAACTCTCAAACTTGACACCGAAATACTTTGGAAATATGCACTTTGGAATAATTATTTGAAGCAAATATTTGACATTTTCCTGCTATTCTCGAAAATGCAAGTGCATAAATAGTGCTTTTTCCACCGTTTTAAAGTTAAAATATGTATATATTTATTCATACTAATTTAATTGGTGTGCAACCCCCTTCCTAAATTTTGACAATTTCTTAAAAATAATTTTATTTAACATTTTAATAGCAGTTTTTATTGATACACTGATATTCAAACCGTTTACATTTTTTCACCAAGCATTTATTCCCATGATTATCTTTCATCTTTGAAACATAAGAAAGAAAGACTGTTAATTATGCGCTCAATTTACATGAAATATCATAAACTGAAATTACATGGCCGTAAAATACAATGCTCAATTTGAAATAAATTTCTCAGACTTTGAATATTTATGGCACCATGATGTCATGGTACTTGATTCCATTACAAAGTTTCCTGCACGCAATAAATGAACAGATTTAAAGATTAATACATTTACACATATTATGACATAAGGCCATTTTATTTTAATAACATAATGTCATAATATGATATTTAAAACTAATTTAGTGAGGGAATCATGAACATAAAATTGTGTATAAGAGATTTAATGGAATTTAAACTCAACCAATATTCCTTATAGCCACTACAGACGCTTCAACATTTAATAATTAATCAGAAATAGTTTTTTCGCTTTTAAATTAATCCCAGGTCTTTCTGCTAATAAATAAATTTTAATTATTTATAGGATCATGATATATTATGCTTTAATATCAAATTTGAAATATTACAAACACTTTACAATTTCTAGTTTTTAGTACATAAGATTACTTTGATTTAATCTTAACATTATCAATTTTTTTAACAGTAGTTAACGAACAAAAAGAAACCTTCAACGATATAATTAAAATTCCTTGCTGAAATCTTTATTCTTTCGTCGAACCTTCATGACGCATGATAAATAATTATTGCGTAAAGCAATATGTGAAACATTTTAAAATTGAAAAATAAACAGATTTACTTCATTGACACAATTTTTATCGTGTTTAGTGCATTATCCAGCAACTGAGCAACGTGTTAAGTGAATGTAAATTTGTCCAATTACAAGCCTCATTACCGTACTCACTTGAGCATGGTGTTGCTCGCTTTTCCAACATGTCGTAAAATCGCATAAACGTCCTGTACCTCATTAATCATCTTTTCAACGTCCGGAAGACGTTTCTTTCTAACGTACAGACATCATTATCTTGTCCTACGGTACATTGCCATCCCAACTGAAGCGTCAGAAAAGAAAACATATTTTCCGAATAATTTTGGAATAATCCCACGAGAATTTACTTCCTGATCTGGCAATACAGATTTTGAAAGCTTTCTCGGGAATTTCATAGCTTCAAGAGGATTAAATCAATTAATTGGCATTTTGCCATAAACATGTTAATAAAATATTAACACTTTGGTTGCCGCTTGACTTGCCTATTCTCTAATTATAGATGCTTAAGTGACTTGCCTACTTTATATCTATTCTTTAATTGTATGATTATATTCTCTACTAATAGATGAAAAATAGGAATGGTTAATTTAATGAGAGAGATGATTCGTATCACAGATGGCAGCGAATGTGTTAAGAATGAAAATTAATATCAATGTACTTTATAACTTTAAACGAGCAATTCTTGTACGTATATATAAATTTATTTATTTCGTGTATCTCAGAAACGATTCTAACGATTTGGATGAAATTTCATATTTAGATAAGGATTCGCTTTTTAATTTTATCTATATAGGTGTCTTTCCTGGAAAAAAAGAAAGAAAGAAATTGCGATTTCACACACACGCACACACACACTTTTTTTATAACTAACTGTTAGAATAAGTGTATTCAACTTCCGCTTCGAAGTGTGGGCAATGCAGTAAAGTGGTTAAAATACCATAAATGACGCATGTGTTGCGGGACCTCGATTCGAGTCTCGTTTATTGCTTTAGTTTTATTAATATTTTTTTGTTTTTTTAAGTTTATCGATATAGGTTTCTTTCCTGAAAAGCGTGATTTTACCCCTCCCCTCCCCCCAAAAGCATTTTTTATAAGTTACTATTACAGCCTTTTTCTGTCTGCTCACATCTGACAATGTCATACAGTGCCATCTCGAACCTGATTCCATCGACTAAGAGTAAATTCCAAAATATAAAAAATGATAGATAAACTGTAAAATGAATATCGTAATATAGCAAATTGATTAAACTAAGTGCATTCACGAATTTTTTTTTAATGACCAGTTTATATGTAGGTAAGATTGAAAAATATTCATATGTATTCAGTATCTGATTCGTATCTAAATAGTTCGTCTGAAAAAACGCAATTTTACAAAAAAGTAAAAAACTGCCTTGCGAAGCTTGGTTTTCCAGATATTGATTATTAAAATATTTTCATATATTTGAATACTTATATGTGTTTCCATTTTAAACTATGCTATAATTAAATGCTACGGAAAATATCGAATTTTATAGTTGGAAATTAAAAATAGTTTGCTTGTACTCGAAGACAATAGAAATTTTCAATTAGTTTTCAACTAGAAATTTTCTTTTACTGTTGTACTCAAAGGCACTAAAAATTTTCTTCCACTTTTCTGCTAGAAATTTCTACGACTATCTTCCAAGATTTGTAGCACTCAAAAATATCGTAATAAATTTTATTTATTTTAGCTTAAAGATTGTAAGTTAAAAAATAAACAAATATACGTTCATTTTAATCCCTTAAGTTTTGCTTGATCTCAAGTCTATTAAAGCTATTATTGTTTAGAATAGTTAAAGGCATTTAAATAATAAGAGGAATTTGATAAAACATGTCTTCGACATGTTACTTACTGAAAACTACTTTTGTGAAGTGAAAAATTCTGATAGTTGCAGAAACTTTCTACTTGAAAAGACTACGTTTACAATTTTCACTTTAATCATAATTAAAATGCTATGAATGAAAAATTGTCATATCTAAAGATAATAGCCACTTTTTCAGTTCGTTGGCATCATAAACGAAATAAATTCTTGGAGGGACTTTTACGTGCATGTTTTTATTTCACAAGGTTATTTGTTGATTCCTTTTACTCTTTATTCTTTGGATTCATGTTCAAGGAACCGTCAATTCATTTCGATATTCGACCTTAAACGTATTAATTAATCATATTGTTTAATTTTCTACTTGAAAAGACTACGTTTACATTTTTCATTTTAAATACGGTGCATAAAAAATGCAATCAAACACAAATTGTTTCAGCTAAAAGAAATGAAGACTACATTTTATATCACCTTTTCTACTCGTTGGCATCATAAACGAAGTGAATTCTTGGAGATTCTTCTACGTGCATATTTTTATTTCACAAGATTTTTTTGTTGATTCTCTTTTCCTCTTTATTCTTGGGATACCTGCTCGAGAAACCGTCAATTCATTTTCATATTCGATCTTAAAGTATTAATTAATCATATTGCTTAAAGATATTATCATTTACTTGAAAAGACTGTGTTTACATTTTTCAGTTTAAACATGTTGCATAAAAAATACAATCAAAGACAAACTGACATATTCAAAGAAAATAAAGACTACATTCTACATCTCTTTTTTCAATTCGTTGGCATCATAAACGAAGTAAATTCTTGGAGATACTTCTACGTACATATTATTATTATTATTTTGTTTCACAAAATTTTTTTTATGTTGATTCCCTTTTTTTATATATATATATATATTCTTAGGATACTTGATCGAGGAACCGTCAATTCATTTCGATATTCTATCTTAAATGCATTTATTAGTAATATATAATTAGTTGAGAAACAACTGCATGGAATTAAAAAAAAATATTTTTAAACAAATATGATCTCCAAACATTATTTAATAGCTAGCAAACAGATTCGTTTCCCTGACGAACCCGCGTCTCGAGAAATTCAATATTTGCGTTCTCACTTTTGAGCGCATTTTCGCCTCGGCGCTTGAACCGGTACTGCGGCAGGGGGCCCCTGCGACCTTCAAACGAGGCCTCGGGGCCCTCTTTTATTTATTTTGTAGCCATCCAAAATAAGGTCAGTAGGTTCCTCTCGCAGGTGGTTGCTACCGACTCACAGGCATAATTGCGCCCGAAGGAGGGAAAGAACTGTAAAAAGAACAAACTGGAGTGTTATCAGATGATCCATCCGAAATGGAGCTCGAAAGTAGAATGTTATTACTTCTTTCTTTCGATAGTTTGATACAGTTTGTCCATAACTGATGGATACTGTTATATTTTGTAACTGCTTATGAATATTTTTTTAATAATCTTAGACAATGTTTATCATAAATTTTCTGTTCGTAGAATACTGTCCTAAATTAAATAACATACAAAAATGAACAAGAGTCTTTATTTTGAGTTTCTTCTAGTTTTTAATTAATTTTTTGGGAGAACATGGGATGTGAGATTTATGAGCAGAAATTGATATGTGTACAGGAAAAAGATTAAAAAGTCAATTCTTTTATTTTTATTCAAAGTAGCAAAAATATGCCAAGTACAGCAAATGTGACAGATTTAAAATGAAGTAAATTGAACCGTTAATGGACATAAAAGATTCTTAACAGCATTGTATAAATTTTTAAAAGCAAATTTAACAGTTCTGCTCTCTTCGAAGGTTCAAAGAATTAATAAACCTATTTTATAAATACAGATTTTTTTTTTTTTTTTTGCCTTCTAAAGTAAATTTCTATGCACCGTTCAAAGTTTGATGCATAGTCACAAATCATAGTTCATAGTTGATATTATAAATAATAATAATTAATATATTTCTTTGAAGCAAAAACTTCTTTATGATTCTAATTTACTCTAAATTTTTAAATAGGCACTAGAATAGATCACGTGTTTTATACATATTCCTTTTCTTCTTAGGGAAATATTTTCTGGACTTCGGGGAAGGGATGGATCATGCACAATAACCGTGGGATAAAATAATCCCGAGATTCAAGTTTAATTTTAAATTATGAAATTAAGTTACCAGAAATATAAAAATATTTTATAAATTTTTCACATAGATGTTTCTTTAATGATCATAGAAAAAATTATTACTAAAAAAAAGCATATTTATAATGCATTCTTATTGAAAACTATTAAATAAATGAATTAGAAAGGGAAAGTTTCCTTTAATTAATTAGTGAATTAATTAAAATATTGCTAAAATTTCTATTCATGAATAATTATAGTAACTCTTTTTCCTTTTAACTTTTAAAGAGTTTTTACCATGCAAAGAACCAGGTTGGGATGATAAAGCCAAAAGTATATGAATATTACAACTTTTCATATTGTTTAGGAAAAAATAAAAAGGGATTCACAATCAATTCCTTTTCACTTCGCAGCCCGGAATGTTAAAAATTCAAAAGAACAAAAGTAGAAGAAAAAGAGAATTATTTTTCTTCTCTATCCGCTTGACCCTAAAAATTTCTCCATTTCTGTTATTATTTCTCTGGCTATTACTTTCGAAAAGCGGGTGCAGTGATGCATGGCGACTCTCCCAGCCGGTGCGATGTTGGTCAGTGGAGCGATCCGCTCGGACGACGGAGCAGTTGTTAAAAATAAACACCGTCTCTCACTATTACTCCACAGGTTGTCATGGAAACCTCTCTTTCGCATACAGGATGCGTCTCTGTTTTGACCCATTAGTGTTTATTTACGTATCAGACGACAAGTCTGTGATTGTATCAATGACCAAACGATATATTTATGGATTTAAGCGAAATCCTTGAAAAGATGAAGCAAAGCGTTTAAAAATGTTTGGGAAAGAGAAAAAGAATATATAATTTGCAAATTCTGGATAAGAAGAGGCTATTTTATTCTTTACTGTCTCCATTGTATAAAAATAGCTCTCCTTTCTTAAAAAGGAGAAGTTTTACTCGATTCCGATACAACTCAACAAATATTTCAAGGCGCTGGCATCCTGGCATAAAGGTAGCGCGTCTTCCCCGTGATCTGGGTGTCCCGGTTTTGAGTCCCGGTTCGGGCATGATTATTCTTCATCTGTGTTTTATCTGTGAGGTGCGTGAATGTGTCCCCCTGTAAAAAGGGGATGTGCAAGCGATTGTGAGTACTTTTGGCCCTAAGTGTCGATGTCAGTAAGACGTACTCTTGACCCTAGATGGCGCTACTGAAACAAAAGACGCTTTCTCGGCTTAAAATCTCTGAATTCGTCAGTGGGCTCTTATATAACAAGTGCCATAAGAAACAACGACAACAAACATTTCGGGGCTTCACTCTAGATTTATTCAAAATATTCTGACTCTCTTAAATGAATAAATAATAGTTCTTTAATCCATATATATATATATATATATATATATATATATATATAATAAGGATTTTTTAAATAGATAATTTATTTATTTTGAATAAAAAATATTATTTATAAATAATATTAATTAATTTATTTTATTTTAATCCAAATAAATAAAATAAAATATGTCAACAAGTCAAAAATATGAGCAGTTAATTACCAAAATCTTTTCAAAATTATTATTTTTTTATTTTTTTACTTATATTAAAAAAAGAAGGAAAGTAAAAAATATAAAGAATGTAAGGAAAATAATAATAAAAAATACTAAAGCATAAACACTTTCGATATAAATAAATAAAATTGTATCTTTTTGAAATTATTTTATAAAGAACCTACAAAAAACTATAAACAAACATCCTGAATTAAATGTTGAACTAGATGTTTGAAACCAGAATAAAAAGGGGACTCTTTCAATTGTTAAAGTATCCTAAATATAGTTATATCCTAAATCTTTTTACGAGCTATTGGGATTTTACTTTGAATAAGACTAAATTTTTTGAATTTTACTTAATTTTTATTTCATAAAAATGTCGCATAAATCATATCCGACTGCACATTTACAATCCCTAAAGTACATCTGTGCAAAATTTCATAATTCTAAATTCCAATGGTCTGATCAATGCACATTCTCCTTTATTATTAGTAAAGAATAGTTGTATTTTTCTTGTAAGAAGTCAAGTATTTTGTAAAATGTCAAAAATAAGAAATTGGAAATCGACTAAAGTTACCCAGAGCATTGTTTCAACAAGAAATTGCCATTTAATTAGTTCAGAAATATACCTTTCTTTTGTTATTGCTGTTTTATTCATGACAGAAAATTAATTAATATTGCAGATAAGTTCTTACTTGCTGATTTGAATAGACATTATGATGATTATTGATGTATCAAAGATAAATGATACCAGGGAAGGCTTTATTTCATTTCATTTAAGTGTCTCTATTATCGTCTCTATACTTCTTTAGCTATTAAAATGCAATTTAACTTTTGTTATTTAAGAAATCCTGAATCGCCTAAATTTCTACAATTGTGGATAATCCAGATTCGACTGCCAGTCAATGTGTCTGTGTTATTTTGAGATTGTCCTCAAGATGAACTATGAGATAATGCTCTAATTCATTTCAAAATATTACACAAGTTCCAGCAGAATTTTGTAAATTACATCAGACACATATTCTGATGCTATTTATATCCTAATCGCTTTAACAACAGCAGTGCAAGTATTGTAAGGGATTAAATGAAAGGAATGAAAAGTGGTATAAGTTTAAATACTGTGGGATCAGTTTTGGTTTTGTTGGAGAATGTTCTTCAGATTCAATATTAATCCCATGGATTTTCTTATGTCCGATATTTTCTCTATCCGTTGATTTTTCCAGATCTCTACCGTTTCGCTTCAGAGAATTTCAAGACGTTGAGGTCCAGTGGCTTTACATTCATTTTCACACGATGGGGGCTTAATTTCGTAAAGTAGGATCTTAGTGAAATCACTCGAGCGTTTAAATAGATCTGGCCATCAGCGGAATAAAGCCAAATAATAGAAAAATGCATTATTTTGTTACATTGAAGTGCACTCTTCTATTTTTAGGTCTACGTTCGATTTTGTATAGGATCGAGGACCCGAATTTGCGGATTTTCTTGTGGAATCACGGTGTTCGAAATTTGCATTATAATTATTAGTTATCAATTTTGATCTCTTTAGGTTGGTGAAAATTGAAAGCATGCAGATGAAAAGCATGGAGCAGATCGATTTCGAAACCTGTGTCTTTGTTTCCAGCATTGCAGGGTACATTTTCTTTGTATAAATTCAAGGCAGGACCTCAGTCTAATAGAATTAAATGAATTGCTTTTATAGAGTCATGAACCTAAAACTGTAAGCTACCTATTAAAAATTCAATGCCATCATAGATCCACCATGTGCGAGGTCCTGTGCGCTTTAAATTCACAATTGTCATGCAAATACAGTTTAAAATCGTCTCCAAAGATTGTCTAGTAGCATTATAATGAGAATTCTAAAATGTTCTTCCGTTGATATGGAAGTTTAGAGAAGGAATCCTTTCATCTAACCATGGTTAAAAATAACGAGATCCAAAAATAATTGTCGTGCGACATGAGAACTGCATCTTAATCTAAGATTGCTAAACTTAGCTAATATAATCAAATAAATAACTTTCCCCAAAAACAGTCTGGACAGTCGAATCTCTCTCCCGCCATTCTCCAACCACTAAATATTGGCCCAGTAACAGAGCATGGATATTGCAATCGGAGAATAGAGGAAGTGAGATTCAATTCAAATGTGTTAGACTCAGGGCCCGACATAGTATACTTGGGGCCCGGAGCAAAAACTTCTTTGGGGGTTCCTCTCTTCGAAAATTTCGAGAATTCCGCTCTAGAAAGCCATGGATTAACGAAATATAGATTTTTTGTGTTCATACAATAGATAAATGAAGAAACTAACATAAAACTGACGAATTTTACACTATACTAATATTTTGTTTTTAAAAAAATTCATTAAAAAAGCAAACGTAAAATAAAGTTTCTATTCGATTTGGAAGCCTCCTCTGATGTGGGGGCCCGGGGCAACTGTCCTGTATGCCCCTGCCTTAGTCAGGCTCTGGTAAGACTAATACCATTTAAATACATGAGAGGTATAGAAAGCATAAATCTGTATTTAGGAAGCGTTAGTAAGGCCCGGCACATACATGTTGGACACTGCACTCAGGCATCCCATTTCGGAAAAAGCCTGGCAAGTTATTTGGGCCGCGATGGGCTGGTGGTAAGGTCTCAGCTTCGGAATCTGAGGGTTTCGGGGAATCCGTCGGGGCCAAACGTCCTCCCGCTGGTGTGGTGTAGTGTGAAAGTTTGGAGAGGAAGGTGTCGTCCTCGTCATCTGACCGCGGTTCAAAACTACGAGGTCCGTCACAAAAGAGCCCTGGCATTGCTTTAAAAATGGGACGTTCATATAACTAAAACTAAACTAAACTAAACTGACAAGTTATTTGAGACACTTTAGCTCAAAATTCTCCTCTTATATTGGAGGTAAATTGGATAGAAACGGGGAGATATGTGTACTTCTTAACCATTATCAACGTATTTGTAAGGATTTGTCCATTAATAGAGAGGCAAAATTTATTGTTAAAGGTAATTAAATGATGATGAATTTGGAGAAAAAATTGCATGCACAAATTTTGACTTTTCCGCTTAATCACAACTTAAAACAAGCTGGGATTGTCAGCAATAATTCTCTAATGGCTTTAAAAACTCATATCAAATATAAGATGGACTAAAAGGTACATACTATTTTTATTATTATTTGTACAAATGCTTGCAATACTTAGATCGTAAACAAATACGTGGATTTCATGGAAAATACGTATACTGAGATTTTTTTTTGTTTATTTTTAATACGAATTTAAATTCCATCTAGGTAAAAAATACATGTATTTTGAACCTTTGATAATAAAAATATTTATTCGTTCCAAAGAAATATGCATTTCCCTAGATTCAAGCTTAATACAAAAACTGATTAAGGAAAGAAAAAAAAAAGAATTTTAATATTTCAAATATTTACTCGCTTTTTTTTTTTTTTTTTTTTTTTTTTTTAGTTTAAAGGTAAATATTTTTGATGTAATACTAGAAGATTCTAGTTCGAAGATATATTCGATATATTTTAAAATGTTGGGAACAAAATCTATCATAAGTAAGTTCCTTTATTGATCCACTACGTGCAATTTTTCCATGATTCAGGAATATAAAAATAGATTTCAAGTTTGGATTCTTTTGTTATCATTTCTGCCTATAAACAAAATACATTCGTTAGCTTATTTGGATATAAAAAATGATCTAAAAAACAGTGGAAACATCACCGCTACTTGCTTGCATAATCACTAAGACGTTATTCTCCTATCCTCGAAACAGAATCGTGAACTTTGAGCAGATATTTATTTTCAGAGTCCCACCCATGGGTGTTTTGTGCTTGATAGTAGAGTAAGGAAAACGAAGTATGCTTTTTGAGCAACACTTGACGATTGATTGAAATCAAAACTCATCAAACTAAAATTTTAGTAGCAAGATCCAATGCCAAATTTCATTTATCTAAGTCTTTGAGTTTTTTTTATTATGTTTATATGTACAAATCGGCAAACGGTAAACTCATTGATGTATTTGGTTTTAAAATTTTTATGGGTTTGTACTTTAGAAGCTAAAACTGTACACTAAATTTCATTCGTTCATGTTGTTGTATTTTTGGCATATCGGATTTGCGAAATTGCAGACGTCACAATCTTTTGACGGATTTGGATCCGAATTTGATACAGACTTATTCTTCAAATTTTAAATTTCACCAAATTTTATTCATTTTATTTCCTAGTTATTGTGCTGCGTGTTGATAGCCGAATTAGCAGACTTTCTCTGAATAGATTCACTCAAAAGTTGATAGAAATCTACAAATTTGAGATATCGCACTCACAGATAAATAGACATAATTCCAAAGATCTGTTTTTTTAGACTCGGTGAAAAGTACAGATTCGTCAAAATCTTGAGTTAGTATTTTTGGCCGATTACAATACTAGCTCTTTATTACTTTATATAAGTAACAAGAAACAACATAGAAAAAGAGAGTAAATAAAAGTATTTTTTCCACTACTTAGAATTTAATGATTCTCATTTTCTCAGATTTCACTTAAGTGCTTTTTTTTAAAAATAAAGCTGGCATTTTTTTTTTTAGCTGATTGAAGTAGATAGACTTAAATAAGCTTTAATATAATTTCTTCATATTTCTAGCTCTTTTTTGTAGACATGTATAGAATTTTACAAATGTAAAAGAATTACTCGAATTTTTGAAGCATTTTCCCAAATGCAGAATGGTTTGCTAAAGTTGATCCATATTTTCAACAAAGACAAAAAAAAAAAAAAACGAGGCAAGAAAATTCAAAAGCAAAACTTGGTGCAGATATGCCCAAGTAATTAACAGTGAGTCCATTAATTCCTTCATTACAGATTTGTAACTGAATATCTAGCTTCATCGTTGCCTTTAGCTTTTAAATGTTCACATTTAGTGAAAGTGTAACAAATAAGGAATTTCTTGTGTGCGTCATATTTCGTCGATTCATTAAAGGGAATAATATAAATAAGAAGCTGTACATTAGTTGTACGATTAAGAAAACGTGAAATTTAAAATGCGTGAACTTTAAAAATTAAAATAAACTAATAAATGCTATCAAATGAAGGAATTATTTCATTTACTTCGGGGGAAAGAAAAAGCGAGATGAAAGCCTTGCATTCTCTTAACTGCAATCATATATTAAGATTTTAAAGTAAAATTTCATGTGAATCTATATTCATAAGTTTATGATCATCTGTTCTTAGTTTCCAAAACTTCCTTTCGAGAGTGAGGAACAGAAGAGTATTTTTAATGAAGTAATGGAATTTTACACTTTCTTCCTAATTGAAGTTTATAAGGGACAAAACTAAATACGCCACTGAAAGAATGTATGAAAAAGTCGAGAATTTGCTTTTACAAAAAATATACAAGTAATACCTATTAAAAATATTTACTATTGTACTTTTAATTTTGAAGCAAAGCAGTTCAGTTAGCAGTTTTTAATTTAGCAGTACCTAATATTCAATTTTATATAGCATTTTTTACCATTTTTCAATATATTCTGGGATTATAAATGACTATTATCCAAATATTCTTTTATGTCCAAATACCTTCCGAATTCATTACATATTTAACGATATTTTATTGATTTCTTAAATTATAGTCCAGTTTAGAAACTGCACAGAGACTATTTGCCAGTAAACTTCAAAATTTTGGAAAATGATCAATAATGAAGATGACATCTGAGCCAGTGCACTCTCTCTAAGTTTCCACATCACACCATTTTGATGTCATTTAGCTCCGACATATTTAGAATGCACTAAGTCCTCATATATACAGTGGCTCAAACAATTGAGAGTACACCTTACTTTTACTTGATAACTCCGACTTTCAATATAAATAACACATTAACGAAAAGTGCAAACATGTTTTTATTTTTACACATAATAAATGGTTTAATTTAAAGTAAAAACAAAGAACAATCAACAAAAAATTTCCAAATTGAAAAGTTTTAGAAACATTTAAAATAAGATAAGCAGATTTTTATCTCAAAAAAATTGAGAATACACCAATGAAATTTTTGTAATATTTCGCATAGAAAGAAAGTGTAAGTATTCAGTTGCATGTATTTTCGCTTTTATAATGGCCTTTAAACGTCGTGATACCGATTAAACTAATTTTTGGTGGTATTTTAAGATATTTTAGCCCATTCTTCTTGCAACACTTGTTTTAAATGGGTTTTGTTTCTAATTTTGTGTTTATGGACCACTGTTTCGAGTTTGTACAACAGATATTCAATGGCATTGATGTCAGGATACTGCGGTGGTGTGTGTGACTGCTATTTACAATTTAAAATACAACACATTTTAACGTTATATGCAGTATGTTTTAGGTCATTGTCCAGCAGAAAAATGAAATTTCAATCTAAACCCAAATTTTTAGCACTTTCGTTTAGCTCCGACCATATGGTTCATTCTACTTGCTGCAGAAATTTCTCAAATCAGAGGCAGAAGTGTAAGTGCTGAAACCATGCGAAAGTAATTAGACTATCTGGATATAAAAGTCGAATTGTTAGAGAGAAACGTTCATCAATTTGCAAATTCAGAAAAAGCGTTTGAAATTTGCAAAAACTCATCAACTGAATACCAATAACTATTGGAAGAAAGTCATATTTAATGATGTAAGAAAATTCAACATTTTTGGCAATCACAACCGTCGTACTATATGGAGAAAGCCTTATACTGCTTTCGATCCAAACAATTTACGACCTATAGTTAAACATGGTAGTATTTCCTTCATGATTTGGGGTTGCATGGCTTCATCTGGGGTAGGAAATTTAGTTTTTATTGATGGTATTATGAACCATATGGTTAACTTAGCTATATTTCACAGCAATCTAAAGGAAAGGGGTAAAAATTTAGATCTAGTTGAAAATTTCATTTTCCAACGACACCGAATAGAATGCAAGCAATGTCAAAATGTGGTGTCTTATTTATTACTAGCCGCCTTTGGCGACCAGCCGGTTCGCCAGTATTACCGCTCGCTACAATTTTCAATTAAATATTTTAAGTAACTGGTCTCTTCAAGGATTCTCAAACAAAACATTTTTAATCTTCAAATTTTGATAGTCATATCAAACTTATACTGTTTAAATCGTTTACTGTTTACTATATATATTTTGCTAATTTGTTGTCATTTCCGGCAAAACTTCAACTTTAATTTAAAATGTAAATGATGAAATTGCAATTAATATTAAGATATTTGTTAATAAAACCAAGCTTTTTATTTTATTTATCATCTTTATTGTTATTTATGTATTATTATTATTATTATTATTGAATATGAGTATTGCAAACAGGATCGCTCGGTATTTAAGTCTTATGTTAACTACAAAATATTTTTCATAATTTATGTAATATCTCAAACAATAATTCAACAAAAATTTCTCAGATTCAGTATAAAATTAAGTTTTTAGTTTTGCTTTGAAAAGGATTGAAATGAAATTAATAATAATATTTTGTTCCTGCCTATAAACATATTTCAAAAATTATGAAGTCTAAATTTAATACAGTAAGGTATCATATTCTGAGAAATATTCTGGACACACCAAATTTTAAATAAATGAATGAATGTTTCTATTTTCCACGATCAACTAAGACTTATTTATGAAGTTTTAAATGTTAAAAATTTAGAAAAACTCAATATTTTCATAATTTTAGGCCAATTAATCTTGAGAAGCCTGCGCGCTGATTGCCGTATTTTCTTTGAAGCGATCGATGGAAAATCTAAAATTATCCTTTTTTTATTGAATAGTGATATTCAAATTTTCATAAATCAGTCAGTTTAAGTGATTGGAAATTAACTCTTAAAAGTCCGTGATTTAGTTGATTAGAAATTAACTCTATGACCACCATAAAATCTGTGCTTTCTCTTGCGGTATATGCATTCTCCTTAATATCCGCTCGAATAAAACATCACATACAAAAGTACTACATAGAACAAACACATCAAAAGTAAACATAACATTTCAATAGTTGCCAAAAACAAAAGAGAGAAAAATGCAATTAATAAGCAGACGATATTTAGAAAAGTACAGATATTTAGACTGTAAAATGAAATTATCTGAAATTAACCATACGCGCAGACGATATTTACAAAAGTAAAAATATTCAAACATGAAAAGGAAAATATATGAGTTATTCCATCAATAAATGCCATAAGTTTGTTTATATCTTCATAGATCATAAAATAATTTTTCTTGAATTTATTTTTTAGAAAAAATAATATTTCATATTTGTTTTATTTCCTACAGACACGTGCCGAAAATTATATTTTTGCAGATTTCATTTCCAAAAAGATTTAATTTATTTTTAATTGGAGCTTTAATCAATGTGATGGCAACACTTTGAAAAAAGCTTATTTTTTCCCATGAATGCGAAACGTGCTTAATTTCAATTTTTATTTTTTACGAAAAAAATTATTGAAAAACCTAGTTAAAATATTTATTTAAAAATTCATTAAAAATAGAAATTTAATTTTAAGATTAAAAAAGTAGTATCATTTAAAAGATAAATTTTTGATCTTTAACTTCATGTAAAAATCTTTTTTTTTGCGGTAATATTTTCGGAAGTTATAGCAGAAAAACGTCAAAATTTCACTTAATTTTTAAATAAATAAAATTCTAGTTAAAAATTCGAAAAAATAACCCCCAAGTGCACATTCCCGGCCTCCAAGGTGTATACGTGCCAAATTTGGTAACTGTAGGTTGAATGGTCTGGCCTGTAGAGCGCCAACACACACACACACACACACATTGAGCTTTATTATAAGTATAGATAAACAGCAGTTACATACACCACCACAGTACCCTGACATCAATGCCACTGAATATCTGTTGTACAAACTCGAAACAGTGGTCCAAAAACACAAAATTAGAAACAAAACCTATTTAAAACAAGTGTTGCAAGAAGAATGGGCTAATATATCTTCAAATACCACCAAAAATTAGTCTAATCGTTACCACGACGTTTAAAAGCCATTATAAAAGCCAAAATACATGCAATTGAATCTTTACCCTTTCTTTCTATGCGAAATATTACAAAAATTTCATTGGTGTATTCTCAATTTTTTGAGATAAAAATCTGCGTATGTTTATTTCAAATGCTTCTAAAATTTTTTGTTGATTGTTCTTTGTTTTTACTTTAAATTAAGCCATTTATTATGTGTAAAAATAAAAACATGTTTGCACTTTTCGTTAATGTGTTATTTATATTGAAAGTTGGAGTTATCAAGTAAAAGTAAGGTGTACTCTCAATTGTTTGAGCCACTGCAGGTGTTTTTCCAGTAAATGGATCTGACTATCAGATTCCTAAAGTTCAGTATAAACTATCGAACCACAGAGGCGTTTTTTCAAATGATTCAAATATTTTCAATATGTCATTTTGTTAAATATTTTTCCTATGACAGATTTAAACTAAAATAAATATTAGACATGAAGAAAATTTACTTAATAAACCCTACTTAAAAAAAAACACTTCCAAAATCAAACTAGTTCAGATTCTTCTAATAAATAGAAAAATCAGTTTAACAGAATTTATCAAATTTTTTCCAACTAGTACAACAAAATTTATATAAATACATTTGTCTAATAGGGATAATGTTTGATCAATCTTTTTTTGTTCCTTCTTTCGAATTTAATTGGAATCATTAAAATAAGATTCATGACATTTATTGAGATTCGCAGGAACGTTTTCTTTGGATAAATAATATCCATGTAGAACAGATCTGAATTTTTTTATGAAGTGAAATACAAACCAAAGAACTTCAAGTAATATATTTGATCGATGCATTTAGAGTTTCAATATTTTCCAAACTTGACAGAATCAAAGATTTGAATCCAAAATTTCGGTTGATGTCAACCCAAAACATCTGATTGACAGGCATAGAATTGATATTAAGTTGATATAGAACTACTAACCTACTAATCTTCATCCTTCAGAAATATTAGTATACTGATACACAGTAAGCATGTCAATAAAGTTAAAATACGAGCATTGCGGTTTCTATACATCTTTCAGGATATTCCTATAATGAAGCGCACAGCGATATTATTCATCAGTCTCATCATCTTTCCTATTTTCTTATTAATCATAATTATCATTTTATATTTACGATTAAGATATATGTATTAAAACGCAGCAAACAGCTCATTAATAGCGAGCGACACACGACAAAAGACTTGAACAAACTCTTCTCTCACCTTTGAGGAGGACGCATGTCTCTGAATTGAACTCCACATAAAAAACTGCAATTATTTATTCGAAATGACCTCCATTGCGGTTGTGTTCAAAGTAAATATTTCCAACCCTTTTCTTCCCTTCCGCACTCTGAATTGAAGGAAGATGACAGTAATGTGAAAGCCGAACTCAGCTCAAACCACGCCTTTTACCCTATTACTATTCATTGTAACTGATGTTTTGAAGCCTAATTTCTTACCATGAGAAATGTAGGTGGTGTTCATCTTCTTTAACTGGACCAAGAGTTCCGATATTCAGCTCTGGAAATTTACAAAATAATAACATGAAAAAAGTGGGAGGGGGGCGAAAATTATTTGCATAGGTGTGTGAATGCAAATATATAACATAACGTTTGAAATAGCAAGCTATCTTGGAGATACAGAATGGAGATTTACTAAATTGTGAAGATATAAACTAAAATATAGGTCAAATAAATAAAAAAAAATACCCATTGAAATAATTGTGATTCAGGATTCTCTAATCCTCGGCTCATGAACGGAAATGTTAAATATTTATTTAAAAGTCTAAAACGAAATGTCGTCTGCGTTTCATGGGAAATATTGTTTTTGCAGTTGCTCTATTTTGAAAGTAAAATAATAATAATAAAGTGACGATTTACTACAGTTGATTATTTTCATAAAGTCAAACTTAAAAGCATATAATGGGGGAATCCTTCAACTAATGAGTGATTTTAATGAAATGAGCTTTCGTTGAATATTCATTGAAATATGCCGGCGTATTTTTAGCTGTTCAATATTATTGAATTATTTCTTTGCAGGTTTTAGGATCCTTTCCAAACAATATAAAAATCAAAGCGATATAAAACAAAACGGTAAAACATTAAGCAGTTTCTATTTTTCCAGTTATTTTAAATGAGAATTTGAATTTAAAAATATCTATTTTTACAAAATTATTTCATTAAATTAATTAAAATTTCATTTAATTAAATTTTTTTTTCATTCCATTTTAAAAAGTCTTTCTCAGATATAGCATTTAATTTTTTTTAATGATAAAATATTTTAGACGAAGTTTTACATGTTCTAGATCTAAATTATACATTTTTCTGATTTGTTTATTTAAAGAAATAATGAAAAGTAAAACACAAATTAAATTAATTTTATAATGTCTGAAATTAACTTTATCGAATATGATTTGACTAATTTAGAGAGGGGGAAAAAAACCGTCTCTGCTAATCAAAGCTGCAGATTTTCGAACAAAAAGTTCGTTGCCAAAAACTCTTTTTAATAGAGCATAGTCAAAGAACTTGTTTCCGTTTATTTTGTTGCACGTTTTAATCGTTTTGACGTAGTGACGTAGCATAGTTTCAGCGCTATGGACAAGTAAAATGAGGCTGCCTTTTTACTTTCTCAACTATGAAATGTAGAAAATACCTGAATCGTAAAAAATTCAATTTTGCGCAATCTTCAAAATTTAAATCTTCCGAAGTCACAAAAAAAAAAAATTTAGATTTTGTTACTGTCACTATTTTTTTCTGTTAAGGTAGGTGACTACATTAAAAAAAAATTTCTTACGAAATTTTGGATTTTGTTTCTAAGTCTATTCTTTGGGAAGTTGCATCGATTTTCATATTAGCATTTACGTATGTTTTAATACTATTTTACATCTTTGGATGCTGTTTTCTCAAATTCTAATCTTTGGTAGAATTTTCATACGAAAAAACTCAAATTAAATTTAATGGCTATTTTTCGTTTAAATATGGTATAATCATTTCTTATTATGTTCTGCAGTTCCTGAATTAAAAAATTAGTAATCTATTCATTTAGAAATATTTTATAGCTGTCTTAATGCTTCACTATTGATCAATCAAATCCCATTATTTAAAGAATGGCAAGGAATGCAGCTTGTTTTTTAGTTCTATGCAATATTTTAAACAAATATTTGATAAATCTCTTTTTTTAGACAAAAAAAAAAAAAAAGGAGCGGGACATTTTTTTTTTTTCAATTTTTAAAAGACTTTTGTCAGTTTGGTTCTACATATTTTATCAATCTTTTTGCATGCAAAAATTCTAAAATATAATCATTTTAGATATATATATATATATATATATATATATATATATATATATTCAAGCATCATTTTGTTTGAAGAAGACAATTTCGAAGATAGAGAAGAGACGTTGAATTTTTATATTCGCTTTAATCCATCCCGGGAAGGCATAATTTACAAGAAGGCGCGGACAAAGCACGTCTGCTCACAACAGATTAGGCAAGAAATGGCGTAAAAAACAATAGGGAGAAACAAATTATCCCTGTCTTATATACTGTGGTATTTTAATAGGGATTTCCATGGCATGTCAATCAAAAAGCAAGGAGAACACAGAGGTCTTTTAGAAGAATTTATAAAGTCAGCGGTATTTTGTCCCTTCACTCGGAGTGTGGGAACATTTAGGCTTTTAGCTGATTCAGCAATTTTACAAAGCTTCTGTTGAAATATTTAACTAGAGAAATAAGAAATCAGGAAATAAGAGAATGAAATAACTTTGGACTAAATTAAGATAAAGCTTTGGAAATTAATTTGGATTAAATTAAGATTTTAAAATATCATTACAATTTTATATATATATAATTATTTTCAAAGAATTCATCCCAAACGTAGTCACATACTTTAATAAACGGAATCGCCAAAATAAATTTTGTATAAAATTGTAGATCTACATCAAGTTTTGGACAAAAAGCTATAGAGGAGAGTTATCAGTATAATGTGAACACGATAATTCCTTTACAATATAGCATTATCTTTTTAATATTTTTATATATTAATATATAATTATATATTAATAATTGTTCATTATCTTTGAAGATTATATTCGAAATTTATATTTGCAGAAAAAATTGCTTCATAAGAAATACATTTAAAATCTTAATTTTTACATTATCTGGAAGAAATTGAGATACTGTATTCTAGAAGCTAAATTTATCTACACAAAATGTATAATGGAAAGAATGTACTTTTTTTATTTCACATGGGCAGCAGCAGAAATAAGTACCTTTAGAGTTTCTCTATCTCTGTGAAGACAGGCATTCCATTTTCCCCTGGTTCCTCTGAATGTTGAAAATTTTAATAGGACTGCTTTTGGATTGTTAATATATTTAAATATCATCTGCAAAATTACATTACGACATTATTAAATTTATATACTTAAAAAAATTCTGCATCTACAGGACAGATCATGTGATTAGGAACAACCAAATCTGGCACAAATTTAATTTTGAGATAGAAAATATGAATATCAGAATGTGTATGTGTATAAATAGATTAATTAAAAATACGCGAGATGTTGGCGTTTTTCCATGACAACTTCTGAAAATATTATAACAAGCAATAATTTTTGCACCATCTTAAAATTTAAGGATTTTTTTTTAATTATGCGTGTAAACATATTAAAATAACATGATTTTATGTCACAATTTGATTTCAAAACTATTTTGTGGAGGAAATCGTGAACATAAAGTTGTGTATAAAAATTTAATTGAAATAAAACACAACCAATATTCCCGCCAACCGCTAGTCGCCAAAGTCGGTAAGTCTGAAATAAATCAAACATGTAGCCACATCTAGCTTATCATTATGATTTTAGTTCCAACAGGAAATAAACAAGTGAATGTGACAAATGTTTCATTAAATGTGAAAATTATTTCAATTTTATATAAATTTAAAAAATGTATTTTAAAACACATTTTACAAATATCAAGTCTGGAAGAACCCGATTAAATAATTTTTCTTATACGTAAATTTTGAGTACTCTTTTCCATAATCGTCGAAAAAAAAATTGATGACTGAATTTTTTTACTCATATTTCTTTCCAGATTCTGCAAATAAATTCCAATTTTCTTCTCTTCCTAAAGATTCATACTGAAGTAAGTATAAAATTGTTTTTCCATCTGAAGTAAAGACTTTTTTTTTAATGAAACATTTGAATATTTTGAAAAAAATTAAAGGAGCTGAAGCGATTTTAAACAACACGAGTTTATTTGTTCGAATAAACACATAATATACACTTACATTTATGATATGTTAAAGCAATTTTCATCTCTTAAAAATACTCTATTAAGAAAAATAATGGCTGTGAATTCAAACAAAACATATAAAAAAGAAATATATAAGATAATTCTAAATAGAAAAATAACATACAAAGTAAAATGCCAAATTTAAAGATAAAACTCAGTAACTAACAACAAAATGAAAAAGGAATTTGGAAAATGATTTAGAAGTTACTTTATAACTATTGTACAATTTCAATATGAAAGCAAATACCTTTATCAATTTCTTGCCCTATTTGATAGAATCAGTGCAAATGAAAAAACAAATTCATTAAATTATAATGAGAAGGCATTTAGAAATCCAAAGCACCTTTTGTGAGAATTCTATACAATTTGTACACATTGTTAATATTCGAAAATTAAACAAGTCAGTGCTTATTTTGATAATGCTGAGTATCTTACAATTTAAAATTTTATTTTACAACACACAAGAAAAGAATTGAACATAAAATAAATTTTAAAATTACAATGTAGAAGAACTTGGATAATTGAAAAATATTGAGGCCATAATAAAAATTTGAATTTAAAGATAAGCATAGTAATAGAAAATAAGGTTTAAAAAATGACAATAAAGATTTACATTCATTATTAAATAGTTTTAATAAATATCACATAATAACCTTAAAATAGACACATTCTCAACAAATAAAATGTAATAAGCAACTAACGGTATTTATGAATATATTAAATGTACAATAAATCTTTAAAAGAAACAATATAATAATTAAATAATAATTTTTGAACATACTAGATCTGAACTATATATATATATATATAATTGTTTAAAGTATTGAGAAATTTTGAATTATTTATTTAATAATTCCTCCAGCATAACAGATTACAGTCCTTATAAAGCATTATTTCCATACAGTCATTGATAACATATGGAACAGGCATATTTAGATAATAAAAATAATTTACAAATAAAATTTTTTTACAATTTTTAGATTTGATTTTGAAATAATCAAACTAAGTTGAATTTATGACATTTCAATATTGTGTTAATAAGAAAATTGTGGGAACAGAGAAAAATTTTAATTTTATTTATTTGAATAACCCAAGTTCAATTACATAAAGACAATAAAAGGTAGAATTTTAATTTATTTTCACAAAATTAGCAAAATGTGCAATTTGTAGGCAGTTAACACACATTTCTGTACACAGCCTAAAATGCATCTTTTAAACCCTGTCTTTTAAATTGTCAATTAAAGAAACTGATTATAAAAAGTCTTTAAACCACCAGCAGATATTATACAGAATTTATATAAAATTTCAACCAAATTCCAAGTGAGATTCATGTTCACAGAAAAGTGCTGAGGTCTGGATGGTGTAATAATATTAATAATAATCATGGTGTGAGGTGCAGAATAATTTGAGAATTCTGATTTTCATTAATAGAATTTTTCAATGCCTGCAAGCTCTTAAGATTATTCCTATGTTGATATTCCTAAACAATAAACTAAGTCTGAATTCTAATAAGATATCCCTAAAACTTTGAATTTTCTTCTTAATATTGTTCCTTTTTCAAAAAATATTGCAGCATATATGAATACATTTAGTGAAAATTTGATTAATATACTTCCAGGATCTTGAAAAAAGAAGCATAATCAAAACATCAAAATGGTTTAAATATTTCTAATTATGTGCATTTTTTAAAAGCATTTTAAAAGATAATATCGTTAACTTATGCTTTGAAATTCTTGCTAGAAGTATTTGGCAGTTTAATATTTTTTCCTTTAATCAAAAACAGTGAAGACACATTTGACAAGACAGTGTTTTATTATAATCTAATGCATGCAAAATGAAATTCTACTTATCCTTAATATCCACAAAGAACAATGTAAATTTCTACTCCTAATAGACAGGGAAAATCTCGTGAGGGAATGGGCTTTTCTTTAAATCACTACAGAGACAAAGATTTTATGCAATTAAAATGCATAATGGGGAACATATCTATACTTTTGTTCGTGTAGACAACATTTTTGTAGTTATATTAGTAGTAAAAAGCTATTTTTATACCTATAGTATAAAGTCTATAAAAAAAGAAGATAACTGCTGAAAACTTTTAACATAATACTATTGATGTAATTACTTTAAATTGCAATGTTTCTTTAGGAAAAATCAGGTAACATAGATTATAGCTGATGGGAACAGTAAAAATATTCAATAGTTTATTAAAAAAATTTAACTTCTTGAATATTTTTTAAGTTATCATTTAACTTTTTTCTTATTAAAAGTAGGTATACAAGGGGAAAAGGAATTCTGCTGTTGATATAAATAAATGCTCATTCAGAAATCTGTATCATCCACACAAAATAATTTAAGAAGTGTTATAAAACATTCAAAGATATATAAACAAAGATTTTGTATAAAAATCTAAACAAATAAGACTGAAACCTCTAACCTATGAAACTAACTAGGTATCATTATAATGACTTAGAATATTAGAAAAGTAAAAATGAACTTAAAATTTTGAAAAAATAAATATTTTTCAATTAAAAATTTGGTAAATAATACACTGAAAAAGATTCTAATAGAAAAAGATCCTAAGCATAAAACAAGAACTATTTTTTTACAAAATTATATGTAATATAAAAATGATTTTAATATTTCTCAAAAGCCCCACTATCAGATGCATAGATGACGTGGAAACTTATTTTGTCATTGAATTTTTTCCTCTCATTTGTAAAAATGAATTTGTTCAAATTACTTGGAATCAACCATTGGTCCATTTTAATTTTTAATTTTTAATTTAAAATAATATCAAGTATTTATATAAAACTTATTCTAAAAAATGCTTGGAAAACATGACTTGTTAATGACTAGTTAATTGTTTGAACCGACAATGGCACTCAAATATGACTAGTTAAAAATTTAAAATAAATAAATCAGACATTGGAATTCTCATCTTACAATCATACAGCTATATGACCACTTTGGTAAAAAATAATAAAACAATTCTCAAAGACTAGTTACAATGAATGCAGATGCAAGAAAGAACTGAGGAAAAAAGGCATAAAAGAAGTGAGCAAGCCCGTTTTCAAATATTTCCTATTATTTTTCAGAAATGTCCTAGTAATAATACACACATGTAATTATGTTAAATATCCATGCACATAAAGATAATTTTCCATGGTTGTTTTTCTTTAAAATGAGAATTATACAAATTAAAGTTTAAATGCAGGTAGAGTGGACCTGTAAATAATAGCATTTTGTATTAGAATGTGTCGTTGGAAATGGCATAACAATATGTTAAAGAGCGATTCCTGGTTCTTATTCAGTTTCAATTTCAAACTATTAATTTGCTTTTTCAGAGCTCTGAAGTTCACAGGTTCCATTCCTGGTTTGGTTCTTCTCGTGCAGTTTACAATTTCTAACTATCAATTTGCTTTTTCAGAGCTCCAATGTTTTTTAGCCAATAGGCATTTTTAATGAATGAACATTTCATTTATTTAAACATTACATTTTCATATAATTATGTATCTAGTCAAGTGTTGCGATTCCCCCCTTATTCTGACATAATTATTAATTGTAAATTTAGTTAATAATACATACATAATTTGAATTATGTAAATTATACATAATTTAAATTGTAAATTATATATTTTAAATTCAGTTTTATTATTATTAGTTCATTAAAATGCTTTGATTCAATACTTCATCATGAGATATGTATTGATCATTAACTAAAAGATTACTTTCTAAAATTCAAGATTTAATTTTAAAAAATATAATAAATAGTATTCTATTTTTTATTAAACTGCTTTAAAGACAGCTCTTTTCAAAATTAAATATATATAATAATTGATTATGTTATTGTCAGATATTTAATACATGCATGTATAAAAGCAAAGACATTGCATGTATTTAGATGAAATTAACTAATGAAGAATTAAGTTATGAAATAAAAATGATTAAATGAAATGAAAAATTAAAAAGTCAATCTGTTTCAGAGGAATATTCTAAATTAAAATGCAGTATTATTTCTGAAAAATGTAACAATTCTGTTTCTTGTAAAGGGAATTTTGGAAATTATTCAGAAGTTCTGTAATCAAAATGGAAATATTCTTGCCAAAAATATTCATTATTAGTTTTTTTAAATAATTTTTTAACATAAAATTAGTAATTAAAAGCATTTATTATTAATACAACAAATAACGATTATTATATGAATTAACAAATTTGATATTGCACATATTTATCATTCTATGCAGGGAATGTGATATATAATTTTAAGAATCCAACATTCATATATATATAATTCAATTATAAAATAATAAACTATATTTTGTCTATATTTATTTAAAATCATAATTAGTTTTAAGAAATTTCTCAAATTTGATTTCATTTTATACTAGTTGAAATAAATAAAATGTTAATTTTAATAGCAATAATAAAATGCATATCCATTTTATTGTTAGTTTTTCAGTTTGTTAGTTTTAGGAAAATATTTCTCTAATAAAAAGATATCTTAATTTTTTTTATTTATTCTGTAATTTTATATTGGAAGAAACTATTGTGTATCCCATGATGAAACCTTTCTTTTCTCAAGTAAAACTGACAATAATTCACTAGATATGAGAATATATGATTGCATGTAAAATATTTGGATAGTATAACAGACTCTTTAGTAGATTTACACATTTTGCCTAGATGGTTAAAAGCTGCACATACAGCATTTTTTACAAATTATATATATATATTTTTTCATATACAAAATGTATATAAGGGAGACCTAAATTCGTGTAATGAAGCATGCTGCTCGAAGTGCACAATATTAGTATTTCTAACAATACAATCTACTATCTCATAGCACCATTTCTGCACACACTTTTCATAACAAAATGCTTGTTTTGGCCCTTTCTACTGATAACTAAATTTGCATCAAATAGAAAATTCACCCTCCATAAGAGATGCATTGATTTTATCTTACTTTTAAAAGCATGTTCCTTTTATGAACATTCAACATAGCGAAATACTGTGAGTTCAAATACTTAGTGACTTTGTTTTCAAACAAAGTTATACAAAAATGGTATTAAAACTAATGTGGACTAGGGTGGTTCTCTGATACTACTTTTATCCTCAGCATCCTGGGAAATGAATAAAGAAATAGGATTGTATTTTTAAATAAGATTCAGTGGTCTTGACAGCTCTTCATACTTCCCAATGTGTTTTTACAAAACCATGGGCTGCAATAAAATATTAATGAAATGAATAAAAAAATCACATTAGATTTTTATATATATCAAGTTGTATCCATTGATGTATAACATATTAAAGCATTATAAAAATATCTACATCCTTTTCACTTTATAACGAATAAATAATTTATATTATAATCATTCAAGTTAAAAAATACTTTTAATTGTTGCGCAGTTACAAATTTTTTTATAACTAAATAACAGTGAACTTTATGTATTTTGTTCAGGCTAATTATTCTTATTCTATTACTAGAAGAAATCTAAACTTTAACTTTTCATTAAATTTATATATATATATATTTCCCAATATCAGTTTCCTTTTAATTCAATAGAGGGATCAAATGAAACATTTGGGTACTTTTTAACCAAAACTTTACTTTGGCATATTTTTTTCTTTTATATGTATCATTATTTATAATCAAATACAATTTAAAATTTTATTTTGAAAAATTTAAATTGAAAAAAATTGATATAATTTTTTTTATTTCAAGGCACAAGCATTTGAGGCTTTTATTCTACCATAGCAAACTTATTTTACATTCACAAATTACTTAATCAGGAGGCAAAAATGGGCAATTAATTATTTTAAAAATTAGCAGAACAGAAAGAAACGATTTAAAAAATGCAAGAATTGATATAATATACAGGACATGTTTATAAATTAAACAATGTTCAAGTTTCAATACATTCCTTTCATTTGAACTCAAATAATTTAATTTCTTTTATTTAATTACTAATATTTTAAATTTCTTCTTTATCCAATTACTCCAAATATTTCAAACTCAGACATATTGAAAAATTTTAAAATCTAACCTTTAAATAACAATAGAAATTTTAAATAATTAAAACAATAAGTAAAATATATACAAGAAAGAAAAATAAAATACAATAAGATTTATTTTAAAATTTCTTACCAATTAATTCAAGAATAGTTGCAATCTATAAATGAAATATAAAGATATTTAAAATATAAAATAAATACAAATATTTCATCTATTTTGATATAATAATATATTTTAAAGTATTTACGTCTATTTAAATTCTGATCCCTGTTGAATACACACACAAAATAAAACAAATCTTTTGCTAATTTTAAACTCTTCGAATTTCCCTCATAATCTGCTTTTTTCACCTTCTAATCATTAATTTTTATCCATTAATTTCCAAATGATCTTTTGCAAATGATGTATTTTGCAAAAAGCAGAAGATAATATTTAAAGTTTAATCCAAATAGAATTTAAAATTACTATTCAAACATATTTTGAATAGAAATAAAAAATGAGTAGTGCATTAAATCATACAGTTCTGACTGTATTATTTAACAAAAAAAAATGAACTTATATAGATTATTTTCATAATTATATGGTTAAGACTTTTGATGATGCCTACATGCTTTGCATTTTAAAAAGAAGAAATAAATGAAAATTGAATTTAATATTAATTAAAACACAAACATAAATAAAATGATTGATAAAAAATAGTAATTTATCCACAATCTCAAAGAAATTTAAAATACCACAAATTTAAAATAAACTTACTGCAACAGGTGATGTTGCTTTTAACACAAGACATCGAAATTCTTCAGCAATAGTGCAAGTAGTATTCCTGCAATATAATATATAATACATTAATTAGTGGTTAGCATAAAAATAACCTATTAAATATAATGGAGAAGATTATTTATATGGATAATGTCCTCATTAACAGTTGAAGTACAAATGATGCGTTTTTATGTTTTCTTTTACACATTGATAGAAATTTATATAGCATGGTATCTAAAGACTTCAAAGAGTTTTCTTCTGTATTTTTAAAGATAAATTTTAAATTATTATAATTTATGCTATAATTTATGTCAAATTACATATATTTTATTTCAATGAGAAGTTTTTAATATATTTAAAAACTAGAATAGAAAATGTTTATAAAAATTATATGCTCCACTCTTTAAAGTCTAAAATTAAAAGAATATTCTTTTAAAATAAATTACAACATTTATTTATTTTTTAAATGTTGAATAGAATGCATTAACAAAAATAAAGAAACGTTTTAACAATTTTTCACTTTCTAAATCAGATTTTTCAGCAAAATGCGTTCGGAAATTGTGGATATCAGGAAAGGAGTTGAATACCTCAAGAATAATTTACATTATTTTAAAGTAAATTCTGGTATAAGAAAGCGATTATTATGTAGTACAACTGTATTAGCAGTACAATCTTTAATAAAATTATATATTTAATCAAAGCACTAATTTCTTCAATTATAATAGTTGTTTTAGGCATGTTCTGCAATAACATTTGTAATTTCTTAAATAATACAAAAATATACTTACCCAAAAATGAATGCAAAAACATCCGGGTAAGTTTTCTTTCTGCCACAAGCAGATATTTCTGAAAAATGCTTGTGAACCAACAACTTAGGTAACACAACAAAAAGGGAAAAAAATAAGTTATTATTAACATATAAAATTGCTTGCTTGAGTAGCTTAATATATATATATATATATATACACACACACACAAACACCTAGATAATGGCGTTAAATTTTTTCATGCAAATAAAGTACGAGTGAAATTTTCAACTTATACTTATCATCTTAAAGCACAAATATCACTAAAATTCTACTTGATTATTTTTAAACTGAAAAAAAATTTGCTATATTTTCTAGCTTTAAAATTATGATTTAGGAATTTTTGCTAATATGGAACCATATATCAAAATTTTAGAGCCTCAAAATTTTTAAATATTATATTATATTATATATTCTCCTTCACATTCTTCAGATCAGATATAAACAAATTTCTAGTAAATAACTCCGGTTACAAATCTATTTAATTCAATCATTTGAAAATAAAAAAAGAGTAACTTAAATGAGATTATTAAAGATGATGATCATATATTTAATCTCAGAAAGATATGTATAATCAGAATGAATTCTCAAATTTAATGCCTAATAATTACATATCTTAAAGTTCTAAATATTCAAATGGAATTTAATCAACTAGAAAACAACTTTCTTTTGTTAGTTGATTATAGTGGTTTATCTTTGCTAAGTGGTAATATAATGTAATGTTATAAATATTGTGCATTGTTAATTAGTTCTATTTATTAACTCTGACACATATTTCACAAAGGATTGGAGTTTTCAGACAGAGTAGTTGAAGTATTAAATTGGCTTTCTCATTCTTAGATAAAAACTAAAATGAATTTCTATTTATGGAAATTTACATTTAATAGATATAGTATGTGTCAATTTTCATTTCATGACCTTTTTTTGTTGTTGTTGTTTATTAGCTGTATAATTCCAACCTTTCAGAAGTTCTGATGCTTTTGGTTAAATAATGAATCCAAATGATATTTCAATACTTATAAAAAGTAATTTTTTACTTTCCAAACTATATTCAGATTAAAAAAATAAATTGTATTTGAAGAATACTAGAAAAATATGATGATCAAACCAAATTATAACATTTGTTTTAAAAAATTTTGTAAGAAGGTTGTCAAATTTAGTCATTTTTGATATATAGTCAGTTTTAATTGCCTTGTTATAAATAATATATATATTCATACATCATATTGATTTTCAAATAACAAAAACATTAATTGGGGGACATTATCTTATTCTACTCCTAACACATGTATAACATAAAATTTTGCACTGATTGATGTTCAAAAGCTAAAAGATTTGCAATTAATATTATTAGTGCAATTGTCTATTTTTAATCATCTATAAGAGATTATAATAAGTATAATCATTTTCTTGCCTTTACTTTATGTGGTCTTAATTTTAAGAATTTCTCTGATCTCCAAAGTTGATCTATATCAATCATTTTAACTTGGGATCAATATTTTCAATCAAATTTTCAGAACAAAGTAACACTAAGATCGATGTTGCTTTAATGAAATTTTTAGAAATTCTTTTGTACATTTGCCTTTCTTGAAATAAAAAAGCATAATGTGTCAAAATTATTGTTTATTCTTGGCCATTTTAAATTCTCAACAAAATTTAATAATAGCAACTTAATGATCGATATCCACCAACTAAGTACTGAAATTCCTTCTTGGAAATAACATCAAAACTCTGTATTAGTGAAACATATAAGACATTGTTTTTTAAGATATAATTCCAATTAGCAATAAAAACAGACCAAACATTTGTAACAACCTGATATCCTGTTTGAACTTGATATCAAGCACTATCTTTCAATTAGAAAAGATGTATACATGAAGATGTGGATTCCTTAGAATGAAACAATTTAATTTACAGACAAGTTTTAATGCAAAAGGTCACAGATTTAAATGAGTGCAGAAATATGCTTATATAACTCAAAGTTCAATAACATAAAACTATACAATAAAAAAAAAATCACAGCTAGTGTAGAGCTCATGAAGTTTCATTACAGTCAATACTTTGCTCAACCCTGCTTCAGAACGCCTTTTATACTTGTCTACTTTTTATAATCTAGTGAGGTGAAAGATCGGGTATTCTAGAAATTCTCCTATTTCAATCAAGCTCCGACGAGCTTCCAGACCATACATTCCCAAACAAACATTTATCATCAGGACAAAATCACTGCAATAAATATTCATAACTCTAATAAAGTAAGTTATATCACTAAATCTCCTACCTGCCCGAAGGCATACGAATAATAAAACTGAATGACCAGACTGCTGCTACAGCAACACTGGTGGGAACTATGGTTGAATGCTAAGAGCCAGGGTGACGAGATCCAACCACCATGCCGAAAGCCTCTCGTCCTCTTTTCGTGGTGCCCCCCCCCAGGAGGATACTCTAACAAAGTAATAATCTAAATAATATTAAATTTTTACTGTGGGCGATTAAAAACTTATAAGATAAAGCAAAGATATGTACAGAATGATTCTCAATAGTTTTTTTTTCTTATATTGCTTCTCCAATAGACTTTAAAACATGAAAAAAATAATACCTCTGTTTCATCCTTGTCAAATATTTTAATCTCTCGTTCAGTAACATACATTATCACCTCCTACATTAGAAACAGATTATCATCAATAAAGAATTACAGAATAAGATAATAAGTATAACAATAGATGAACTAATTTATTATTATAAAAATACATGATGCACTTTATTACAAAACTACAACAGATTTTTGAAAATAATACTTAACCATGATAAAACGAATTTAATTTCATAATTCTTTTCGGAAATAAAAAAAATCATATTTTACTAGAAAAAATGACGAATTATTTTTAAAAAAAATATTTTATTATCAAGGAAATTTTAAATAAATATTCTTGAAACTAATTATTTAGTAAATATATGCAATGCGTACTTCAAAATAAAAATTCTACAATGCATCTTATTTGTTCACGAGTTCTCTTTTTACAAGCATTACAGTAAAAAAAAGTGAAAAATAAATTCCTGTAAAAAAAGAAAATGAAATAATAAATATTCGAAATTACTTCAGGTTCCCATTTTGCTTCCAGTGCTCTGATGATAGCATTGTCAACATTTTCAGCTTTTTCATCCTAGAATAAATATAAGTATTAGGAATCTAATAAATAAAGAAGAATAATGTTTGTTTATTGAAATCATTTAATATTTTATAAAATATTTCAGAAATAACAAGAAAAAAATGGGTTTACAATGAAAGACTTGTATCAAAAAGTTTATGTTTGATTAAAACAATAGAATGAAAATTTTATAAAACAGCTAATCCTGTGATTTTCATGTTTTTTCATCTACCTAGTGTTACATATTATTATTACATTTATAACATTATTAATTATTAAATTTATTTTGATCACACGACCTTATAAAATCATTAATTTATTTATATGAAATATTCCTTTATAAGAAAATTCCCACCTTTCATTTGTATCCAAAAATAGTAATTGATTTTCAATATTCAATTTATGGCAAAAGAATAGACAATCCATGTCTACTTTCTCAAAGATTAAACAAATTCCATCAAAAAAGCATGCAAATTATTTTAAGGTTATCTAAAAATATTTAAAAAATAAAATACACAATATATTTATTATTTATGAAACAAGCTGTTTCCATTTAAAAATCAATAATAATGAATAATAATCCATGGCATTTCTCTTTACAATTAGGCTAGATGTAAACTATAAATATGAATGGAAAAAGTCAAATTCTATTAATGTTTCTTCATCAGACAGTGTATTCTCACCCTTTGACATGATATAAATAACAGAAGGATGGTAAATGAGTAATTTCTTGAGATGAAGACAATCTATGAAAGCTAGCCTGATCTTGATTCTAGAGCAGAATAATTTATCAATAAAACTCAGATGCAAGCCGTGACAACCTAAATCTTGGAATTCTGAATATGACTAAAACACAAGAAAGTATCATTTTAACAATTCTAACTTCCTCATGGAATCCTCATATGTATATTAGCCTAATCCCTATCATTTGAAAAATAAATTCATAAGCTCTTTTTAGTAGAGAGAAGGATTTATTTCAATCTATTGCACCCACATTATTATTATTACAACATATAATTCATTACATTAGCATATGTGTCCTTTTCCAAAATTTGAATTCAACACTGTCTTAAATACAACTGAATAATGAATCTATTTTTATAACATTGATAAAGAATGTTCCGAAAATAGATTGGTATTGTTAGGTTCACAAAAACAAAAGGTTCACAAAAATTCATGGGATAATTAGATGATTATTTTCTTGACAACGATATTTTTTATTCCTTACCTAGAATGTGTTCCACATTTGACTCTAATGTCTCAAAAAATTGCATCCCTCCTTTCAAGCTTGTAATTATCACTTGCCTTTCTGGAGGATGTGGACATCTATATCAGAGGTCTGCTCAAGCATTTCTGTAAACTGTTTTACTGTACAAGTCCAACAGTTCATTGATACCATTGCTATTAATATCCAAATTTTACCAAATGATAAAATTGAGAATTTCTAACATTGTTTCTGGTGTTGCTTACATGCAATTTTTTACGAATACTGGACAAAATTTCTTTTTTTATTTTATTTCTGTTATTGTTTTATTTGAATTATGTTATGAAATTTGAAACAGTTGCAGCAAGAACAAATATATAATAGTACTAGACCCCTAGTTAGTTTAAGTCAAAGTAGTGTAAAACTCTCTCTATATATAATTATACAGAAATTTCTTGAATATATTTCATTTCTAATTTAGTCTCAGAATCAAATATACTACACAGGCTAACTTAAATCAATAAATACCACAATTCTGAAAAATAATATTATCAAAATGGGAAAAGTTAACCTTAGTTAACATGACAAGAATAATGTCTTGAAATTATAATTATAAATTCAGAAATGATTTCATGTAACAAATAAGCTGTACAACACATCTACTAAATATATCCAAATTCATATCACTCTCTTTACAGCATCTTCAGTATAAAAAGTTGAATTATATTCTTATCTTGAATTTGTCAAAATGAGCTCCCAAAGGGAGAAAAAAACATTTTATCTTTCATACACACACTAAGAATAAAATCATGAAAGTAAAAAAAGATTAAGATTTCTAAAAGATATGTGATGAAGAGTCTGATCATGGTTAGCACTGATGCAATTTTTCAATAAAAAATACACAGACAAACAACATATCTTGCTAAATATTAGAATGATCTCCTCACAATGATTTGTACAATTATGCCCTAAGTACTTTGGTAATATAAATATAGTTTTTCAAATGTAGAGTAGTCTTTTTCAACACTTTGTAGAAAATTTTATTAATGTTGTTTTAGAAAATATACAAGTTTCAATATTCTATTTATCACTAAAATTTGGTATTTTAATTCACAGTTTTTTAAAAAATTGTACGAGACATTAATTGTGAATTTATTATATTTATCACTGAAATAATAATATTTTTCTGTTCTGTACTTACTTAGGAATAATGCTATAACTTAATATTTTTAAATTGTAGTAAAAATAAATTTTTAAAAATTCAGCATTCTGCTATTTAATTTACTATTGATTACATTTTTAAATAGAAATATTAATTTCCATAAAAGTTAAAATAATTTTTAAAAATATAGATTTTTTGATAGAATCATAAAATTTACTTACGCTATTTACGCGAAATCGTCCAAGAAGAGTTAAGTTGAATTTCAAACTGAAATAAAATTTAAAAAAAACAACATTATAAAGTAGAAATTTCTATCATGAAATGAAATAATTATAAAAACATTTTCCTTCATTTAATTTTATAAATAAAATAAAATTTCAAACAAGTTATTAAAAAAATTAAATAAAATCTATTCTTCAGTAAATTTAATAAAAACTTTTATGAAGGAAAATGTCATTTTAGAAATGTTAATATTCTTCTGATTTTTTGAATTGAAACATAATTATGAAAGATGATAACATAAAAAGTAATTAATAAATTTAAAAGCATAAAAAATAATTAAATTATCTTTAATTTTTAACGGATTTTGATTTCTAACTGAATGAAAATTAACAACAATACATTTTATAAGGAAACTTACCTGCCAGTACCCGAGTCAGGAGTAAATATATAATCAGGTTCTTTTTCTTCTTTTTTATCAAATGCTTTTTTTAAATGTAGTTTTTCAAATATTGGTTTTAAAGGTGAATATATGCTACCAACATAAAAGCCCTACAAAGCATAAAAAAAATCTTTAAAAAATTACCAAAAAGTTTTACAAAATGACAGTTTACAAGAATAAATATGTAAAATTGCAAAGATGGCGAAAAATATATAAATAAAATAAAATACTTCTTGAACAGGATTTCTTTAGGATAACAAATAGCAGTTTCAAATGAAATGATATTGGAAGAATTTATTCTAAATTTCACAAAATACATCTCATCCAAATAAAAATAAATGCTAAAAAAAGTATGATTAGAATAATTTCTTTTATACGGTAAAATAATTTTTCCATGAAGTATTTTAATGTACTTAAAAACATATTAATAACTTATATATATTCAACTTTTTATCCAGAATTGAAATCTTGATTATCTAAGTTTTATTATTATATTTTGAGCCTCCTTATTAACTTATTTTAATTGAAGATTCAAAAAATTAAAAATATATTATTATCAAAAAACTATCAAGTGTAAGGAGGAGAATTATCTACATGCATTGAACATCATCTATTTTTATTTCTTCCAAAAAAAATTTTGATTGATCAAATATTTTTTTTCCAACATCAGTCAATTAACATACAATGAAAGATATCTAGTTTAATAGTTTTTTTATATTCATCAATAAATAATAGTTACAAATAAACATTTGGAAGGGAACTGGTTTGATTAAAATTCCATTAACAAGATTCACTCAAAATTAATACATGAATATCAATTTTTAACTTCTCACTAAAAATCTAATATTAGTTATGCTCACTGAAGATTTATTTGCAATATATTTAGTTTTGTAAGAAGACTGTATTTTCCCCCTCTAACTTCCTGCATGCATACTGCTTATTATTTTATATATATAGTACACTCACTGTTTCTTTCCCTTATTGGATTTTATTTTGGCCAGTCATAATTATCTAACCTTCCTGACAACCCAGAAGAAGGTCATCAGAACTTGTGGTAACACTCCAGAAATCTGGAAGGCACTTATATAGTTCAAAGAGTGTAGAAGAATACTTATTTCAATTCGCAATCACTCTTCATACAATTTGAATATAGACAATTAAAAATTAATGTAATTCAATTTGTATAAATGTTAAGCATTTTATAATATAAAGCATTAACATTTCAAATGCTAACCATCATTTTGGCTAGATAAGTTCGAAAACTGAATAAAAAATAAATTTTATCCATAATGAGGATTAAATTGCTTTTTTCCAATAAAATATTGCTATTAAAAATTCCCAAAGTTTATTTTAAATTTTATTTTTACCAAACAGAAATCCAGAATTCAATTGATCTTAATAAAAAACATCTCTGATAAGAAAAAATACTTCATAAACTTGCTTACTTTTACAACTGACAAATAAATGGGTAATCCTCGATATTTGTTAGCTAATGATGAAATGAGTCCTCTGTTGCACCGGTATAAGCTTTGCCCATATAGCTCATCTAAGACATCACCTGGTTCAATCTGGTTCTAAAACAATTTAGAGAATTTTAATAAAAATCTAAAAATGCATGAAATAAAAAGAAATGAAAAAAATCATGACCCTTTTAAGATGGAAAGAATAAATAAAGGTCATTTAATGGATTCATAGGAACAGAAATTCACGAGAAACGAAAATTATAAATCCCATTTAAAATACATATAAAAAATAAAATGAAGAAGAATACTTATTTTAAAATACTAATCATAATCTCCACAGAAGTTATGGCCAATTTTATTTGAAGTATATTTTTTTTTCACATTGTTATTTTAAGTAAATTCAATATAAAATCAAAAAATTGATTAAAAAAACAATATCTAGTTACTACAGTATATATAATAAAATATAGTAAATTACATCAAATATAGATAAAGTACAATTTATTAAATATACTCTCACTTTGATTAATAATGTATTTCTACAGCTTTTTATAAATGATAAAAATAAAAATTAACTTACTTCTTCAGCAGCAACACTTCCTTCATCAACTTTAACAACAATTACTCTTCCTCTTGCATACCTATAAAAAAGGAAAAAAGTTACTATTTTTCTATTAATATTATTATAGCTAATTATTGAAAATTATAAGAGCAAAACTAAATAAAATATCAAATTATACTAAAAATAATACTATTTATATACAATTTGTAAATCTATAATTGCTTTTTTTGCAATCTTAATGTATCACAGTAGACTCCCGATTATCCGCACCTGCCGCACAAAGTTTTTTTTGCTTCCAAGCAAGCAGAAAATGCTTCCAAAGCAAGAAGCAAACACAAATGACTGATTTCTTCAAAAAGGTGTAGTTTTACAGTTATGCTTTTGTAATTACATAATACATTACAGTATTAAAACAGCACATATGTATTAATTTTTCTGTGTTCCTTGACGCCTCTCGTAAGTACAAAGCACTTTTTTGTTTTCATTAACAAAATGCATTTTAGGTTAGTTTTGAGAGATATACTAAAATATTAAGCATTAGTTAAACATTTCCTGCTGTTTATTTTAGGTTTTATTGTACATAAAACGATTTTTCAAAGTTGGAATGACTGTTTTCTCTTTTGCTATACCTGTTTTTAGCTTTTTTTTTTGGATTATCCGCAGATAATCGGGAGTGTACTGTATATAACAACAAATTATTATTCTAATTGCATAACATCAATTAAAATTAATTAGTTTATACTTACGCAAATGTAATTCCCATTTCCTTACATGGAACAAATTCAAACTTTTTATAAACCTGCAAAATTAAAAAAGATTTTAACGAAACTGCAAATAGTTATTTCAAGAAATATAGATTATTCTTTAAATTTCTTTCTTAAATAATTAAATACAATCAGCAAATTACTTACTCCTAAATTCCATGTTTCATCTAAGAAGCTGGCATTCTAGATGGGGAAAAAGGAAAAAAGGAATTTAAAAAAAATTCTTTCACAACTAATTTTTTTTTAAATGCAAAAATATATATCTCAGTGGAAATAAAAATGACTCAAGTGATTAAGAATTGTTTGCATTCTTTTGCTATATATAAGTTCCAAAAGTCTTTAAAAATAAAGGATTGTTTTTTGTTTTTTTGAATATCCAAAATGGAACAGTAATTTTTTTTTTCATTTACAAATTATTACAAGACGCAATACTAAAGTATCTGAATCCCTAAGGTAATTTTTTTTTTAATTTTCAAGTTTTAAGTTAATTATGTATGTCTATGACACACACCCTTTTGACCACACATAATTTATTCAACTAAAAAAAAATATAAAGCAGATTTTTTTAAAGAATATCTTCCACACAAATAATTGTTTTTTAAATGAATGAAATAAGTGCCAGGTAAATAATTTACATTTCAATAAAAATATATAACAATGTAAAATCCATTTAACTACTTTTTTAAAATTTAATACCATACTATTTAAATTCATGATACAAAAATTTCAAAAATCTTATTTAAAATTTATATAATGCATTTAAATTTAAATATTCACCATAGATCTCTAAGCATACAAAAAAAATTGACTTTTTTTTAATTAACTTACCTTAAGTTCTAGTTTAAAATCAATTTTATTCAGTTCATGTAAAAGAGATGAAAGGATCTCTAAAAAAGAGGAATACAAGTGTTAAATTCTGTTTTGACAATTTTATCAATATTATCTGATGTAGAAAAAAACTTCATAAAGGAATAAAATTAAGAAAAAAAACTTGCAGTGGTATAGCTACAAGAAAGTAAAGAATGGATGGCTTGGTTGCATTGCTTAAGGGTGATATGAACATTTATTTCACTTTAAATTGTTAATGCATTTATTTCACTATAAAAGGACCAAATATAAAAAAGAAGGTGAAAAAAGGTACATTAAAATGTTGAGATACTATTTACTATGGTAACATCTCTTTGAAAAATAGAATAAACATTTTAAAAAAAGAAAAGAAATATATTTAGAAATATAAGCTTAAAAAAATCTCAGATCTTTAGAAGGGAAGCACTATACAAAAATCATAATATGAGTGAGAAAGGTATATGATTTCACTTCATTTTTCAATATTTGCAAATGCTACAAAGTTAAAAATTTCCATATAAAATAAAAAGTTCTAAAATTGATAAAATTTTTACAAAAAGCAATATTTTAAGAAAATGTGAATAAATAATTTGAAGCAAAACGTGGTTGAAAATATAATGGAAAATTTACACAATATAACAGCAACTTACCACACATTATCTCATTTCCTAAAATTGATGAGCTTGGATCATAGGATGACTAAGAAAACAAAAATTGTAAAAATCACTAATGTTTATAATTAAGATCATTATAATTGTAGTAAAATTACAAAAATAATGCATATATTCCAAACTATTAAACAAAATTAAATAATACAAATTTTGCAAATGGTAACAATCATGAAAACATGACTAAGAAATGTTGAAGGAGTGAAAACATGAAATTAATACTTGAAGGAGTGAAAACATGAAATTAATACTTAATTTAGTTAAATATATATAAACAAAATCTTAACATGTACTCAATATCAGATCATGACATTTTGTAGCAACTATTTCACAAATTGTATACTTACAAACAAAAATATTTCATCAAACATTAAGAGTTTCAAAATATTTGGCAGTACTTTCTTCACTAAAGCTGTTCTAAGGAACAAACGACCTCTACCAAGGTTTGTATGTACCTAGAATATACAATAAAAATGTGGAATAAAAACATTTTTAAATAAAAAAACATTGATAAATCTATAAGATAATATGAAATTATTCGACTAAATTACTTTTCAGAAATGATAATCTTACAAAACAACCCAGAATTTTCTTATAATGGAAGTAGTTTAAAGCAGTGAAATTCATTTAAAAATATTAGTATCAACAATTTTGATGTTTATAATATAAAGCTTTTATAATCTTTAAGGAATAAAAAAGCAATGCAAACCTTTTTACTGTTTTGTACACTTTCAATGGCTTCTACGAGTGCAAATGGCATCCTGTAAAGGAAAAACAATATTTGACAAATTTTAATATGTTACAAAACTGCTAATTTATTTACATGTATGAAAATAAGTTTTTTTTCCATTAACTTATTTAGTATCATCTTATTTTCAAAAATGTTTTTATATTTATTATTATAAAATAGAAATCAAATTAAAAAACATACAGTTAAGTATTTTTTAGGCAAAAACTAAATTTAAAAAACTTGATGGATTAAAATTTTTAATATAACAAATTGGAATTTCAGAAATATAAAATAATCAATTACCTATATTTATCTCTCTGCTCATATAAGAACTGAACCCAAAACCAATAATCTTTCCTCATTAAACCAAAAGGGGTATTCAGTTTTGCTGCAAGAAGAAAAATGAATAAGCAAGACTGAAACAATATTAAGAAAACTAACAGTTTATCAGACATTTCATACAGAAAAATATTCAGTTCTCACTAAAATAAGCATTAATGAAATTAAACAGGTTTAAACATTTTCAAGATTACAAAAAAAAAAAGGGTATGGTTTAAAAAAATGTCTATAAACAAATTAGATACGAGATTGGAAGGAAACTTACTTCTCAACAAATACATGAAACAGCTTATTTTTCAAATTACTTTTACATTCTCTAATTAGTATTTTAATTTTCATTCTCTGTTTCACAACAAATAATTAAACTTTAAAATAAAGCTCAGGAAACAAAAATTAATATAAAATATTAGAAATCAATATTTGATAAATTTTTAAAGCTTAACAGCAGTTAAAATAATTAAATATGATAAATGACATAATTTTATATTATTTTTCTCACCAATTATATGATATTAATTGCTGCACATAGCATACATTTGACAGATGCTGATCAAACAGAAAATAACAATGAGTCAAAGCTTATGTTAGATAAGAGTTACAACCAAGAAAAAAACTCAAAAAATGTATTTCAGAGAATATTGATTAATAGATATATACAGTAAAGCACTGTTTATATAGCTTTCAAGGGATTGACTTAAACTGATATTTCATTAAAAGACAGACAATCAAAAATTTTTAAAAAAATTTTGATTATTACAAATTGAATGCTTTTATTGCAAATTCACATTAATTTTTATAAAACCTAATTCTTTAACAATAATCAAATTTTAAAATTAAAGTGTCAAATCATACAATTATGGCATAACTTAAATATCAATAATATATATTTTATTTTATATCAATTATGTTATTTTATATAAGTATTTAATTATAAAAACTGTTAATTATCATCTAACATACTGATTGCTTGTGAATATTAAATACAGCAAATTGACATTATTTCATTTTATTATGACTAACCAAACAAATTTGAAGCCTTTCAAAGAATTTCACAATGTCTTCAGAGAAAGGTAGAGAGAAGGTAGAAATTCTAAAGTCCTGATATCAATAAAACAGAATACATGCTCCTTGAAAGTGATGTCTCTTTCAGGAGATTCAAGTTCTTTTCAATATCCAAAACTAAGGCTTTATGTCCTTTGCATTAAGTAAACAAATGCTTTAATATTACAATAGTTATAAATTCTGAACTGTAATGAAATAAAGTATATAAATGGGAAGTGTAGCTTTTTGGTATTTAAAATAAGCAGACAAACTTTTACATTAAAATAATATTTTTAATAAAATAATTATTTAAAAATAATACATTTAATAAAAATTATTATTACATAATTATTCTATTAAATGCATTAAAAATAATACATTTAATAAAATAATTATTTAAAAATTTAATTAAAATAAATAATTTACTTTTCAATCCAGCTTGAAATATTTCTTCCAAGGTATGGCATAATGGTAGCATAGTTGGATGATGGTCACGAACCTCAGTCTGGGCATCTTTACGTAACTCGTAAACATGACCTAGAATTCAATAAAAGAAATAAAATGAAAAAAAAATAATTTAAAACTAGATATGATTTTTTTGTATTAGAAAATAACTTTTATTTAAGAATTTTAAAACTTGTGTTTTAATCAAGTAGCCTTTCACTCATTATAAACTTTGTTTTTCTTTTTCCTGTACACACATGTATATATGGCATTAGAAAAATATTAAAACTTTAAATGAAATATATGATAAACAATTTCAAGGTAGCTCTAGATTACAGGCCAGATAAAATTGGAAACACTTATTTAAAATGAGAATTTTAAGGAGAAAAAAAAAGTATGCTAACCCATTTAAAAAAAATATTAGAAAATAAAAGCAGTCTTCCTTTTTGGCTGGTTTTACTGATATATCTGCTATGACCAATACATTTATTCACCATACAAGGCTAGATAGGAGATAAAAATAATGAATAAGGTTATTAAAGAAGAATTGGATAATTTTGTAGAACACAGTGAATGGTCTCACACCAACCGGCTATAGATTCTTTGCTCATGCCTTCAGACAGTAAACTGCAATCAGTTACCATATTACCATTGAACAATGCAGTACTGACAAGATTAATGTGTTCAATAGCTATTAAAACACTATCTAGTTAAATCATTGGCTAATTCATCAGGGGTTCTTAATTTTGGGCTAATTCAGGATCTTCTTAAGAGACACCTGACTCCTCCGTCAACTCTAGGGACACGATATGTTCAAAACAATCCTATGCCATCATTATCAGTCTTCATAGTATAAGGCAGTGAGGGAAAAACATACACACTATACCCTTTTCATATAGAAAGGCTTAACAATTCAAACAAACTCTTTCATGGTATGAAAAAGACTAGAAAATATCTAATTGTTCTTCACATCAAAAACTCACCATTCATATTTTGCAAGGATTACTAATACATAAAAATCATAAAAGGGAAGAAAAAAGGGGTGGTGCCAGTTTGTTTTGTGCATGAAGTAAATTTATTATTATCAAAATGAATTTCTAAATTAAAAATATATATTCTATTGAAATTTGGAAAACTGCCTTTCTTCTTTCTACAAATCCTTCAAATTATTTGTAATGTTGACTATTTGACAATTGTTGATTTAATAAACATCAATAAAATACACTCATTTATATGAAAACTGAGCTTTATTTTAAGTCAGGATGAAAACCTACAAAATAACACTACAGTTTCACCTAATAGAATATTACATATCAATTCTATCCATTTATACTACTTGAAAAAATAAAACAAGTATTCTATACTTCATAAAAAATACATCCTTGAATACCATTTATACTTAGAAGTAGGAATGCAGACTGTTCAATAATGATCGATTGTAAATTTATAAAAATAACAACCAATATTTATCCTTCAAATTTCGATGGCTCTTCACAAAATATATTGTCTTCGTAAATTTCACCACTGCCTCTGACGATGGAAAATGTTTAGTGTGGAGGTATTTCTTCAAATCTGTGTGAAGGAAAAATTCACTCTATGCTAAATCAGGGCAACAAGGAGGATGGGAATAAATGCGAAGTCAATTTTTGAAAGATAATGACAAGAAGTTTCAGAAACCCACCATCCATAGCATAGCCAATGTGCAGTTTTTCTGTACGCAGCACACGAGTGGCATCCAATTAAATGTTCACTTTTTCTAATATAGCTCTTCATGTGATTTCACTACCTTCCCTCATTATCATAACAGTTGTTTTGATGTTTACTTTCATTTGATCATTTATTGGAGCATGATTTGCTTTCTTTTGAAATCAATTATCTTTTCTCTTTTAAACACTTTAAAACATCTTTTAATTGTGTTATAGGGTAAGACAGCAAACAATTTTTTCAGGCAAAGCAAAATTTTGATGTGTTTGTTGCATGTCATATCTATTTTTAACAGTGCCAAAGTGAAAAAAATGCATTTGCGGTGGGCTAATTAAGGCCACAGAAGTGAAGTCACAACCATGAAATACTATTGCAATATGTGTAATAATAATTTAATTTTTCTTGATTTTTTTAAAAATAATCCTTAAAAAATATGATCATCTTTAATAAACACTTCTTGTATTTCTTATGAGAATTGTTCTAATATTTCCTAAAGAAACTTTTTTTCCCAGTATTATTTAAATATAAAGAATTTTACTTCAATATATTTAGCAAAATTTAGATCAGTAGTAGGGTATAGGTTTAAAATATAGGTTATACAGTTTACATGTGGAATGATAAAAGTTCCAATATAGGCAAAAAATGAGAAATTAGAAAATTTACTTTTATTTTTTAATGACATTTTCATGCAAGGAGACTTGACTTCATTAAAAAGATTCATATATGTAATAAAGAAAAAAGATGTAAACTTATTAAAATATCACATTTTTAATGTCTATCACAATTTAACACGTTAAAAATACTTTTTTTAAGAAAGTCATGAACATCAAGTTCTACATAAGACTTTAATTGAAATTAAATACAAGTAACATTTTTGGAGAACCAGCTGGTAGCTGAAAGTAATGTGCAACAGAAACTTTTTTTCCCTTCATTTTCAAAAATGAAAAAAAAAAACTATAGATTAAATATTTGACTGAAAATTGCATTACACCAATGAAAATTATCATTAAAATTATGCAAAAAATATCTTTTTAGAAAATTATCAAAATTCTGGGAATGTTACAAGGCACCTGAATTAGTATTATTAAAAAATGCGGTAAAGATTTTTATTCTATCTTTTTTTGGAAGTTGATATGGAAAAATGCTAACATTATATATTCAAGCCAAAGGAAAAGTACTCAAGCCAAATCTCTTATTAAGGATATGCACTCAAAAGGAAGCCAGAGCACATGTAATTAAATAAATTTTAAAAAATTATATTTAGCATTTTCAGCATAAAAATATTTACATTAAAACAATATAATATCCATACTTTAATTATTTGGAAATGCATCAGACACAAGAACACTGAAGCACTTTTCTTTCTTGAAAAAGAAATATATTTATCAGAGGACCAAACCTGAGATCTAGAAGCTTTTAGGTACTTTGTGAGTTGAATCATTGGTATGAGTTTTTACATTTCAATTTACACCAAATGTGATAGTAACTATAATGACACCCTTTAGGTTTATCAGTTCAATAATTTATAAAGAGCAGAAGTGACAGGGATAGTTTCTAATTATAAAAAATTAATTATTTAATACCTTGTCATAATTTTTTATATATATAATTTATAAGCAAATTTTGATTTAAAAAAATTATTAAGCAGCAAATATTTAAGCATTTCATTTTTCAAAAGTAGTTTTTAAAAAGTTTTCTATGAATAGCATTAAAAAATTATAAAAATCACATTTTAATTTGTTTTTCTAGACTAGTTGAAATATTTAGAGAAAAACTAACACTTTTAAATACTAAAATAATACTTGATAAATAAAACCATTTAGGAATATATTAATTATTTTACTGCATTTTTTTTATTTGCTTATCTCCCTATTATGAGCGTGTTTTAAAAATTAATAGGTTTTTCTTAGAAATTATTGACCATTTTAATAAATTTTCCGTTAATATTCTTTAAGGTGAATTTGGTTGGGAATCCTGATTTCAGTTGTAATTGATAATTTCATATTCTATACTAAAAAAAATATTCTTACTGTACAAAAAAGTTTTGCCATATTTTTCAATATATACTATCATCATTAATAGAACCATAATTAAATAATATTTAATATAATTTTAATTCTTTTCTAGGTATTCATTCTTATAAAACAAAATCTACATGATTATAAGACTGATTTCTATTTAAAAATGTATAAATATAAATAAATTATCTTTTAGATTTTTGTAAGTTCTTTTATACGATCTAGAGGTTTGCATTTTAAAATTATAAAATAATGATCTTAAGTGATATATAGAGTAGAAAATAAAATCAAAAATAAATAAATTATCCATTATGGAAGTTTTAGAACCTAAACTAAAAATAATAACAATAGAGTCATGCAACCTGTTATAGAATTAGATAGGGGCAATGAAACCTATATTATATATTACTAATACAAAAAATTATAAATATAATGAATTATTAAATAATTAGTTTAAATGCACTCATTCAGGATATTTTATTTAGATTCCAATATTAATTTATGCAAGTTTTTCTTCATATTTATAAAATTTTATGAAACATATAAGATATTATTATTGTTTTAGTTAATCCCATTAATACCTTAAGTGTATTGCTTCTCAATTTATTAAAAAAGGACAATTATTTCCAAGTATTCACTTATTTAAACAGCATCCAGGTCCTTGTTGTTAATTATGCAGAAAAGTAAAATTCTTAATATAATTTTTATATTTTTCTCTTTACCTTGACAGTTATCATGAATAAATAGAAAACATTTATGTAAAGCAAATCATTACATCCTTGTGAATTTCCTAAAAAGAATACTTAAAACAAACAACAATAATTATATTCTTAAAAAGGTTTCAATAAAGTTCTTAATTTTTAAACAAGTTTTAAGTACTTCCTTGTTAAACTTTGATCATTGGTTTAATTTTTTATCTCTCTGATGTTATATGTAACATGAAAGATTATATTATATATATATATATATATATATATATATATATATATATATATATATATATATATATATATAT
>JAPMOR010107882.1:63460-79984 GCA_026543865.1 Argiope aurantia | reverse complement strand
AGACAGAGTCCAGGTGGCGCGTCGGAGGTCCCAGAGCTTGGCGACAAACTTGGCGACCATTTGGCGACTTGGTGACTTTGGCGCCAAAATAGATTATACCGGAAACTTCGAGAATTTTCCCGATCCGTCCAATAGGAACCGAGATACGCCTCGAACGTTCCTGATTGGTTGAGAGGCTTCTAGCCCCGCCTCTCGAGATCTATAAAAGGGGCTGCAGCTGCCAGACGAAGTCAGTCTGAGTGGTCGGAGTAGAAGTTGTAGACGTAGTCGGAAACGACGGTGAGCAGCGACGGAGTCAAGCTCATGCTGAACTGAGCTGTGTGCTACTGTCTGCAGTAGTTTCTGGTTGTATGCTGCTGTGTATGCTACACGTCTCGGCTGAAGATAGTCGTCTCTATGCTGTATATAGTTATCGTTTTTGTGCTATCCTGTGTGTCTTCGTGTAAATAAACGTCGTTGTTTTTATTCTACTTCTGCCTGCTGATTGAGCGATATCCACACCATATAACTTCCACTATCCAAACGAACCCCGGGACAATTTCGTAACAATATATATATATATACATTAAGTAATAATTATTAAAAATATATATAAAGTTTTAAAATATTAATAATTTATATATATTATTAATTTTATTTGATACAACTGGAGATGAGAAAAATAATTTAATTATTAATTACTTTTTCAGCTATCTAATTATTTATTTTGAATTATAAGCTATATTGAGTAAATATTTCATTTATTACAACGGAATGTAGTTTTTAGTGAAGAATTTAATATCATTTAACAGAATTCAACAAAATTTGTTCCAGTTGTTTGTAGACATTTATTAGGATTTATTCTATAAAATTGTTGCTGTTACTTTGTAAGTATAATTAGCTGGAAAGTAACATGTAAGAGGATCATGCAGTATATTTGTCAGATAAAAATATTTCTCATTAAAATGATGCCTTGTCATGATATAAAAAAAAATGTAAAATTGTGTTTATGTTTGAAAATCGTTTACATAATCACTTTCCCAAATAAGTGACATCATTTAAGTTCAAAACTAGATTAAATGATCGTCGGGAGAGGTATTTTAATCTTCCAAAATAAGGGCATTTGATTTTTGTGTTGTTTATTTTTTTTTCTTGTCTTTTCTTAGCGTGAGAGTAAAAATTCTTTTAAGAATTTTAAAAAAAACTTAATATTTTAATTTTAGATTCCATGATGTCTATTGATCTGGTCACTATATGTAAGCCATATCACTGACTCTCCGACCCGCCCCAATGCACGCGGGCAATGAAACTGAATGATCGGAACGCCGCTGCAACAACACAAGCTGGAACTGTGATTGAGTCCTGAGGGCCATCGCCGGCACAGTACAATATTTTCCTAAGGAAGTACACCCCGTCATCGATAGGAGGAGCCACACACTCACCTTTTCGTATACCCTCCAGAGTGATGAGAACTAACCACTATGCTGGATGTTTCTCATCCTCATTTTGAGGTGCTCCCCCGGTTGTGGTAACTATATGCAAGCACGCTCATATATTTTAAAAAATATTTATGTTTATATTTAAAAAAATATTTATGTTCATATTTAAAAAAATATTTATGTTCATACTTTAAAAAAATAATTATGATATATGTATGACACAACAGAGTTCCACAAATTTTATATATTAAATGGGAAAGTACAAGAGTAAGTAAGAAATGCAAAAGTAATAAGAAAAAATTATCTTTCATCTAAATCAATATGGTAATAATTTTCCTTAGCAATATAAAATAATAGAAATTTAAAATGAAATTTTTATTTGCTTTTACACTTCAACGTGTGGAGCCCAGAAAGTCGGAAATTACGATAATGGACGACACCTTTATATTAGTTTAAATCAATAAAAATTGTGAGTAAGTGAGAATATACAGTTTCAGAACCTTGTGATAAATAGTCTGAATTTGGTTGGTATATGATAGGAAGAGTCATCATATTAATGATTACATTCACTGACAGACCGAGGTAAATGTATGAATCTGCTCAAGTGGATGTGTCCTATGTCTGTAACTATGTCCTTCCGAATTATTTCGTACATTTACACATAAATCTATGTGGCTAAAGAATGTAGTATAACTTATGAAATATTAATCGCCAACTGATCGCCAAGAATAGAGAGAGTATGTAAGCAAAAGGTATTTAAAATCACTGATGTTATTCGAAAAGATGGATATTTGAGAAACTCACTGCTGGAATTTACCATCGAATAGCAAATCCACACAAGGATCTATTACAACATGATATAGTTTCAAAGAACATGATTTTATGGGCCATTAAATCTGAGGCAATCATGCATCATGAACCATGGGAAATGCACCACTTACAGGGGCTCATTACACAGTCAGGCAACGATGGTAACTTATTGTTTCTAAGTTTTAAGCCTGAAAACGGAATTTCACATTTTTTTAAAGTGAATAATCGAAGCAGAGATATCGAATTCTTTAATATATTAGTGTGTTTTCTTGCTCTCTCTTTTTAAAAGGCTTTAAGTGCGTCAGTGTCACGTATTAACATTCTGTTAAATCTATTAAATGCATTTGTAAATATGTCAGCAAATATAGTCGCACGACCGTTTACAAGTTGATTGATTAAATTATTGCCAGTGAAATATTGAATTGATTGAACATCAAATATAAAAGTACTTTAGTAGTAATTAAGCCATATAGTGCTTTTTTAATTTATAAATCCAGGTATAGTGTCTAATTACTATTATATTAGATAGTATTATCTGCAACATTTATAATACTTATATTATAAATATTTACTGTATTGATATAGTGGATTGTTATATTTTGTATGTAAAATTTTGCTATTTTATATTATTATTTATTGCTATCCATGTTTCTACATGATTAGACTGAATAATATCTCCATATGTGTTCGCCATTTATTTATTATCTCTTTATGTATACATAAGAAATAAAATAGAAACATTTGAATGAAGTTTACTTCCTCTAATTAGAGCAAAGTCTTATATACGCCAGATAACCCAACTATTGTATTCACATAAAGGGAGGTGTAATTTGAAAAGGCGTATTTTAATTTTAAGGAATACAATCAATATTCATGTGATATGTACAAATTTACAGAAGAAAAAAAACTTTTTCATAGTGTTAAATTTCCACTTCTCATCAGACCGCCACAACAAAAGTCAGTAAAGTGCAACATGTAGTAACAATTGTTATAGTAATCGTAAATGACGTAATTTGACACTTTTCGCCATGTATATTTTTGTATTACTTAAGATTTTATATCCATATAAGGTCTTATATTTATTATACAATGAAAGTCGACATTCTGTTGATGTTGCTTTTATTTCTTTAAGAATTAGCTTAATTAAGCACTTACAATTTAAGCGTAATTTTTTATTACAACAATTCTGATGTATTCTGATTATCATTAGGTGTGCTCCAAAAGTAGAGTTACACCGGCAAAATCTTATAAATATAAAAAATAGAATTTAAATAGCTATCAAAGGACTAACTATTCATTTTTTTTCATAATCTTGCGTACTAAAAGCTAAAAACAGCCAAAGAAAAGAAAAGGAGCAGGAATAAAAAGAAAAGTGGAGAGGTCTAAACAGCCCAAGCAGAAGAGTCTACATAATATTCCTACACATCATTGAAATATAATTTGTAAATAATAAAATTTACCGAAGATATGCAATTTAAATTTAGAAAATAGAAAAAAAAGAAAAGAAAATAATTAATAAAAGAAGCAAAGAGAAAAATATAAATAAACAAAAAAAAAGCAAATTGAAAAATATAAATAAACAAATGAAAAAATAAACAAACAGAAAAATAAATATATGCAATGGTTCAGTCTAAGATAGAGTCCATGAATCAGGAATAAAAGGCCAGATAGAGTTATTTTTGCATTCTTTTCTTCTTGTACTCACTAGATACTGTCCACTTTTAACAATGCTTGACAAACCAGGATAAATTATTGTTCAATTTGGAAACTCTGTTTTCAACAATTTTATTACAACTATATCAAAATTTATATTTTTAATTAAACTATGACGTTATTATTTCCACCCTCATATATGTATACTTTATTATTTAGTAACGAATGGTTTAAATAATTCGACATCCGGCTCTAATTTTTTACCAAAGCAAAATTAATTGAAATTTAAAAAGGCTCATAACGAGTGATGACATTTATATTATATATGAAAAAAATGTCTGAAAAGTATTGCACTTTAAGAAACGAAACATCATAAGCAATAGATAAACTGAATTAAATAGCGAAAAATATAATGTGCATATGAAAGGATAAATCTCACTAATTTTTAATTCACCTTAAAAAGTTATAGAATAGCCACAGATAAATGGATGTGTTCAGAAAAAAATAAATCAATACAAATAATAGGAAGAAACTATTGCAGTTGAGCAACAGAAAAGGTCATGTGTTTTCTTATTGAAGTCTGTCTGAACATATCCATTTTGAGCAATTATTTTACTTTCATAGAGTTTTCTTGGGAAAACTGTATGCATTCACAGTGCAGACATTCAATTTTTTGAATGTCATCACTTCGTTCCCTGCAGTATTATAATAACTGTGCAAAAGTTGTAAAAGGAGATTAAAAAAAGAGTCTTGATTCATGCATATTCCCAAATGGTCTTAAAATCATAATATCATCGCGCTATTTTAGGAAAAGAATTTCAACCGAAGATTATATTTGGGAGACTGTAGTAGATTTTAAAAATATTTAACTATCGAACAAATTTCTGCAACAAACAGTCTCATTATATTCATATTCTATGGATAACTGAAGAATCTTTAGAAAATCAAAAATTATTTAATTATTTCAAAAAGAAACGCTCAATTTCTCTTTAGTTAGCCATAAAATAAAATACAGATTAAATACAATAAATTTATTTAAGTAAGAAATACAGCTTACACGTAAACGGAAGGAGCAGACGAATAAAGTATAAAAAAAGTTCTTTGTTATCTACACTGCTGAAGATTTCTTTTATTATTTAATATCAATTATGCAGTAAAGAGATCCTGCTTATTTTCAATCAAGATTCTGAATTTTAAATTCCAGCTCTGATGGTTCAGTAGAAGATCACTGTCTGCAATGTATTTAATTTAGATAAAAATATAAATTTTAATAAATCCTAATTCCTTCAGAAAATATTCAAATTCTGTTTTCCATCTTCTACGATTACACATCTTTTTTCCATTATTTAAGCAAAATAATTAATGGGAGTTCCTTTGTTAATAAGAAAATAAAGCAAATGGTATTAAATTCGATTAATTCTCAAAAATTTAAAGATTTTAAATTCTTAAATATTTTTTCTGAACCTTAAACAACTTTCAATGTAATTAAGAATCTTCTTCATGAAATCAAAGAAAACAACGATCTTTAAAACGCGTGCATTTTTATTTTCATTTATCTGATTGAGCAAGCATACTGGAATATAAATTCTAACTAAAAAAATCAGTAATTTAGCATCTGGATTGGAAGAGAAAATTCTCTTGTTCGTAAAAAAAATCAGAAATTTAAAATTTGGATTGGATGAGAATTTGTGAAGGCGTTTCTTTTCGAATCTGAGTATTTCATGTGTAAAATCCTTAAATTTAATGATAGTTCATTTTCCGTGAAAGTTATTCCAACTGTCTTTTGATTTTTAAATCAAATGAAAAGGAATCAACGAACATAGTGCTTTTAGATAATCTGCAAATGAAGTTAAAACTAAAATAGTATAGATTTTTTATCCATATTAATTTATGTTTATATTTACAAAATTTCTGTTACAGCAAAATATATTTAATTTGATGAAGCATTTTGATGAAAATGATTCGTTTCACCTTTGTTGGAAAAGGAACATTAATTTAAGAAGAGAAAATCAATCTTCTTTATTTTGTTTTGATAAAAAATTCAGAAAATTCAAATACAGCTGAATTCATGCCTCATGCAATATATTTTAATTCAATTCGAAAAAATAATTTTTGACCATATTATATTGGAAATAGTCTTTAGCAGAACATAGGAGAGAAATCTGAAGAATGATATCTTAAAATGTAAAAATTTCAATGATAACAAAATTGTGCAAAGTAGTAAAATGTCCTTTTTGAAAAAAATATTTTTAATATAACTATTTTTTTATTTTGATTATTAGATGTTCTATTTTTTACTTTAGAAAGCTCAGAGCAATTTTTACTATTAAAAACCACTTTCATATAAATAATTTTGGAATTTCAAAACCATAAAAATTAAAATTTAACAGCAAAAAAAAATATGATTATTTTCTAAATATGTCTATCTAAAACGTATGAAAGAAAGTTGGATGTGACGTAAACATATTTTTTTTATTCTAAATTTCACATTGTATTCATTTATATTGATATCAAATGACGCTGTCAGAAGATATCTCATTTTAGGTTTGTAGGTTAATTAAAATTCGAATTGTATTCAATCTTGTTCATATATATTATTACCACATATATTTCACACACACATACTTTGTATTTGGCTTGTACTTTTTTCCTTGTTAGTGGATCACTACAGTTTTTCCATGATTAGTTTTGATTGAATGTTTCTGAATACTTTTAGATTATAGAATTCTGAGCCTTTTTTATTTTCATTTAATATTATTATATATTTAAAACTAAAGTAAGAAAAAAAATTATAATTTTGTTTGTTCCTTATGCAATCTGCAAATTTACAAAAAGATTTTCAATTACAAATTTTGCTAGCTAATCTTGAGAGTCAGAACTGAGATATTTTGATTACTATATCAGTCCATCAAAGGGCACATCTTCTAGTGTCTTTGAATAACTGTAGCAATTCTAAATGTGGCATGAATATGAATATAAAGCAGTGGAAGAAAGGTATGGATTCTATGCACCCATGTTCATTTAACATATATTTTAAACAAAAAAAATAATGAAACGTAAATTAGGTACAGTTTTTGTTTTACCCTAAAAAATTCATAAGAAAAGAAAAAAGAAAGAAATATTTTGGCAGGAACATTTGTAATAGACTTTCAAATTCAAATTATTTTCAAACAATCTTACTTCTAAGTTTATATAGATCATTATAGCTATAAAACTGTATTCAACATGGCCATCTGTCAAAAATTGTCCGAATCCCTAAATTACCATTATAAATCTTCGACATTTTAAAGAATATCAAATTTGTTCCCAAAATTGCGATTATTATCTAATTGTAAATATAATTATGAAATTTATCTCTTTCTCAATATATGTGAACACATTCTGCCAAAAATTTCCTTTAAAATTTAATTTTTATCTTTTAATTTTACGTATAATTCTAATTTTTATCAATTATATAGAAATCGTCTTTACAAAATAAAACTTATTAAATAAAAATTTTAATTTTGAAAATCATTTTTACAAGAATATGCATTTTAATTCCTGAAAATGATATCTTGTAATATCTGACCATTTAATTTGAAGATAAGCATTTAACTTCATGAAATCAATAATTTTATTACTTTTTATTTCAATATGAGTAATATATTCTCTTAAACTTTTAATAATGAGAACCAATTATTTAAAATGCTATATATTTTTTCTCCCCCAGATACTCTCTAGGTAACTTTCAATTTTCCAGATAATGTTCTCACAAATAGTTTAGAATAATGCTTAAAATATAAATTTAGCTCGTGAACTCAACTATGAATAGCTCGTTAGCTTGTTTAATTTTGCTATAAAAGTCATACGTATCGTGCAAATAAATCATTCGTCCATGTTTAGCATCCTCTATTAAAAATAAAATAAAATTGGATGGAATTATTGGAAGACCCACCCTTTTTTTTATGAGAATGCGAGCAAAGCTTTAGCAGCACCCCATGCTTACCGGGCATACATCTAAAATGGCGTTTTTCGACCATCTTGGTCAAAAAAATTTTTTGCAAAAATATTTTGATTAAAACATTTTTCTTTCCAAAACCGTTTTTTCTTTTCATTTTATGTCATCTAGAAGCCGAGATATATCAAATTATAAAAGTGTAGTGTACTTGAAAATTAACCGGAAGTCTCAGTCTGCAACCGGAAGTTGTTGTAAAGTGCCACTTTTAACATATTGTTTACCTTTTTTCTTAGTTTCAAAGCGCAAATAATGATTTTATGATGTTGCTAGTGCACGGCCAAAACTTTTGAATATTCATTTTTTTTTTAATTTCTTGTTGGTAATTGGCACCATTTTCACTCTCTCGAGCATCTGTTTACATTGTAATTCTCTTTTCGATTCTTATTTTTCTTTGTGATTTTTTCACTAAAATATGCTTTTTCTACCTTTTATTTTGAGAGTAAATCGCATTTAACTTTGTTGAAATGGGTCATGCTAAAAGATATCGTAGGACGAAACGAAAGTTTGCTGGAAATCGCTATCAAATGCGAGTACTAAAAACGATAATCAAACTGTTCCTGATAATGGCGATCCGAATTTAGAATTCAACAGTCTTCTCTTAACAATCTTGTCCCAAGATTTTCATATATGCATGCAATTTTGAAATTTTTTCGTTTTTGTTTCTTTACCATGTTTAGCTACTGGAAATATCGAAATTCTGAATTAGGTCAATATTTTTATTATTTTTAATATAAGATATTACAATCAATTTTAGCCTATTAAACATGAAAATATTTTTAATTTTATAATATACTAGCCGCCATTGGCGACAAGCCGGTTCGCCAGTTTTACCGCTCGCTACAATTTTCAATTAAATATTTTAAGTAACTGGTCTCTTAAAGGCTTCTTAAACAAAACATTTTTAATCTTCAAATTTTGATAGTCATTCCAAACTTATATTGTTTAGATCGTTTCGTTCAATTTACCATATATATTTTGCTAATTTGTTGCCATTTCCGGTAAAACTTCAACTTTAAATAAAAATGTAAATGACGAAATTGCAATTAATATTAAGATATTTTTAATAAAACCAAGCGTTTTATTTTATTTATCATCTTTATTGTTATTTATTAATTATTATTATTATTGAATATGAGTATTGCAAACAGAATTGCTCGGTATTTAAGTCTTATGTTAACTACAAAATATTTTTCATAGTTTATGTAATATCTCAAACAATAATTCAACAAAAATTTCTGAGATTCAGTATAAAATTCAGTTTTTAGTTTTGCTTTCAAAAGGATTGAAATAAAATCAATAATAATATTTTGTTCCTGCTTATAAATATATTTCAAAAAATATGAAGTCTAAATTTAATGCAGTAAGGTATCATATTCTGATAAATATTCTGGACATACCAAATTTTAAATAAATGAATGAATGTTTCTATTTTCCACGATCAAGTAAGACTTATTTATGAAGTTTTAAATGTTAAAAATTTAGAAAAACTCAGCATTTTCATAATCTTAAGCCAATTAATCTTGAGAAACCTGCGCGCTGATTGGCGTATTTTCTTTGAAGCGATCGATGGAAAATCTAAAATTATCCTTTTTTTATTGAATAGTGATATTCAAATTTTCACTAATCAGTCAGTTTAAGTGATTTGAAATTAACTCTTTGACCACCATAAAATCTGTGCTTTCTCTTGTGGTGTATGCATTCTCCTTAATATCCGATCGAATAAAACATCACATACAAAAGTACTATTTAGAACAAACACATCAAAAGTAAACATAACATTTCAATAGTTGCCAAAAACAAAAGAGAGAAAAATGCAATTAATAAGCAGACGATATTTAGAAAAGTACAGATATTTAGACTGGAAAATGAAATTATCTGAAATTAAAAACACGCGCAGACGATATTTACAAAAGTAAAAATATTCAAACCTGAAAAGGAAAATATATGAGTTATTCCATCAATAAACGCCATAAGTTTGTTTACATCTTCATTATTTTATGAGTCATTAAATATCAAAATGTATCCGGAACTGAATAAACACCCTGTATAGAGAGTGTAAAAGATCATAAAATAATTTGTTTTGAATTTATTTTATAGAAAAAATAATATTTCATATTTGTTTCATTTCCTACAGACACTTGCTGAAAATTATATTTTTGCATATTTCATTTCCAAAAAGATTTAATTTATTTTCAGTTAGATCTTTAATCAATGTGATGGCAACACTTTGAAAAAAGCTATTTTTTTCTCATGAATGCGAAACGTGCTTAATCCTCATTTTTATTTTTGACGAAAAAAATTATTGAAAAACATAGTTAAAATATTTATTTAAAAATTCATTAAAAATAGAAATTTAATTTTAAGATTAAAACAGTAGTATCATTTAAAAGATAAATTTTTTATCTTTAACTTCATGTAAAAATCTTTTTTGTGCGGTAATATTTTCGGCAGTTATAGCAGAAACACGACAAAATTTCGATTAATTTTTAAATAAATAAAATTCTAGTTAAAAATTCGAAAAAATATACTCCAGGTGCACATTCCCGGCCTCCAAGGTATACACGTGCCAAATTTGGTAGCTGTAGGTTGAATGGTCTGGTCTGTAGAGCGCCAACACACACACACACACACACATTTAGCTTTATTATAAGTATAGATATAGATGTGTGTGAAGAGTATATGCCTTTAAAGATACAAAACACCACGGGTATGTATGAAAAAATTGATATAAACTAAGAAATAATTAAATGAAAATAGAAAAAAGTGGAACATTTTTTAGATTGAGATCATTTTTTTTTTTTTACTTTCTAAGAACATGAAATTTGAAATAAATTTCATTTTCAATAAGATCGTAATAACATCTGATTTAAAACAGCAGCGATTTAACGTATTTTGTTTAATGTATTTTTTTTCTAAAAAAAATATCTATATTTTTTTTTTTTTTTTTTGCAGCGCAATTGTTGAAATGGAGCTAGAATTATTTATGAAGCGGCCAATTTCCGTTTAATAGAAAGATTATTTCCAGCATCAAATTTTTTTATTTGAATTGAAACTTTTCAAAAGTATAAAAAGTTAACATCATGATAGAAAAAAAATAAATGATTATTTGATACAATAATTAAATTTAGATTTTATTAAAATTTAATTCTTTTTCAGGCATTCTTCTAATGCAAAATAAAGTGACAGTAAATCAAATGACATAAAGTGTCACTTCATTTAGAAAGTATTAATAGTTGGGTATTACATTTTAAATTACTAATTGAAATTTATGTTATAAATCAAATATTGAAATCAGTTTTCTATAAATTAAAGTAAATAAATTTAAAAAAAACAAACAAATATTTACTCTAAAGATTAATTAAATATTTTTGATTAAATTAATGCATATCCTAGTTTAAAAAAATGAATATATTGAAATGTTGACTTTTAATAAGGCAAAACAAATGTAAGGTTGATTATTTTATCACGAAGAATTATGATGATATTTTTATTAAAAAGTATCTAAGAGAAATATCCTGTTTGGTCAATCCCTACTGATTTCGTGGTAAGGTTATTTATTTCATCCTTAACTAAAATAAATAGATTTGGAGTTAGACATTTAATGCGTATCTTCTCGTTTACTGTTACGGAAAAGCAATAATATTGTAAATGCCTCCAATAATAATTAATTCCCAGGTATAACCCCTCGTAGCCAGGTAATTACCTCGAATAACATTTATTTAAGGAACGCATACAACTGCTTCACACATATACATTGAGCCAAAAGATTGCAGGCTTTTATTTTATATTCGTTCTGAGATAATTATTTTCAATACAGGCAAAAAATTTATCTTCAAAAGGTTCGAAGGAAATTATTCATTAAAAATTCACGCTTTGTAACATGTGAGGTTATTTATGTATTCTAAAGGAAAGCTCCATTTTTAGTTACTAGTTTACGTTCTACAAACTATTTCAGATTATTGTTCTTATTGTTTTACTTTTAGTTAAGAAGGACAAATATTAAAAATATTTTATTAATTGAAAAAGTCTTAAATTATTCTTCAATGTAAAAATATTTTCTTCTACATCAAAAAATGTAATTGTTACTAATTTTAGTAGAGCTTTAATAGCCGTTATCATCAAAAATTTAAAATATCACCTGCTTTTTTCAGAATAAGAATTTTAAAACCTCATCATTTTATTATAGACATTTTTAATAAAAGATAGAGAAAAATTTTCGAATTCTGAAAATAATATTTAAGAAAGTGTATTTTATTACTTGATTACCAGAGAAAAAAAATGCAGGAAAAAGGCTAGATTAATAATTTCAAGATGATTTTAAAAATAAATTAGATAAAATAGTTAAGCAATTTTCATTACAGAATATAAATTTTTATAGACTATCATTCTTTTATAAATTTATAAAAAATTATCTTATATAAATTTTTAAGTGATTGAATTAATTATATTCAATTAATTATATTCTTGTGAATGCATTTATTCTTTTTAACAAGATTTATACATTATTTTTATATTCGGAAAATAATAAGGTGCTTTTGGTATTTAATTTTTTATATTAAATCGGAAATTTAATTAATATAGGTATCAGGAATACTGATATTTTCCCCGTGAGAGTTATTTTTTTATATTTTTTGCTTTCGATAAAATATAAACTATATCTTTACAACAAATGCACATTCCAAAAATTATTGATTTGCATCAGCTTTAATAGTTTTCTTTTTTTTCCCTCATGGTTAGTATTTTTTCTTTATAAAGCAGCTTAACTGGAAAAAAAAGTTTGTTGTTTTTCTTAAATATTGACAAAGACTTCTTGTTTTATGTTCGAATGAATAGGAGAAAAAAAAATATATTAATTGAAAAATTAGCTTATCAATTGAAATCACAAATATTATATCACTTATTTAACTTATAAATATTTAAGTTTTTCTATTTATTATCTTAAATATTTTTCAAGTTAGTGCAATGAGAACAATGGAATATCATAGCAAAAGCATTATTTTTGTTATGTATGACATTATTAGGTGAATTCATGTAAAGGGTGGCAAAATAAGGAATCTATGGAAAATTTACTAAATTTTAAGAATTTCAATTCCTTTGCAAGATTTTTAATTGTTTTCTTTTTTTTGTCATTAAAAGTATTCGAGGTTTTTTTTTTTTACGGAGAACATTATAATTTTTCTCACCTAAACCGATCAGCGAATTTCATTTTCACTCACTTAAAAACAATAGTGATCGTCTTCTCCTGGGATTGCCATATATTAGATGTTCCGATAATCTTGTAAACAATTTGATAAATGATTCTTTCAAATTTTCTTTGCTTTTTGACAAAATAAACAATTTTATATTTTAAAATGATAATTAATTCATTTCAAATAGCGTATTAATATAATTATTAACAATTAATAATTGTATATGTAACTATTAATATTCAGTAATTAATTATTGGCATTTATAATTATAAATTTAATTGAAGTCTATTTTTAAAAGCTGATAAAATACTAAATATGAATCTACTTTTATATATTCTTTCAATTGGTGAGGTACCTCGATCAGGTACCAAAGTTTAAAAAAAAATATCATAGCTTTCTCTTTTCACAGAGTTTCAAATGAGCAACAATAACAACAACAAATAATAGCTTCACATTTCATATCAAATATAGTACTCACCTTAACCGCTGGAAATTTGTTCAGAAAAAAATATAATTATTATGATAGCTAAAGTAATGTTATATTTCTATCTATGATATTTCAAGTTAAATAAAATATATTCGACCATTCGAAACCTTCAGAGTACAAATGTTTGTGGTTGTAATTTGAAATTCTTTATTTAACACATTTGATGTGTTTTATGTTACATACAATTTGACTTCTGATCACTCTGATACCTAAATCTTATCTAACTTCGAGCCAATTAATTGTTTTTAAACTACGCTCAAATTTAATATACATTTTATTATGTATTTTTTCACAACTGATTTTTTAATACTTAAACCAAATTACAAATTTAATACTTAAACCAATCTTCGAAAAATAAGATAGATGATCGCATTTTATTTTAAATTAAATGATATCAACATCATACGGCAAAAATAGAAAAGTCTGGATATTGAGTTCAATTTGAAATTGAAGAATTTTAGAAAAGCTCAGAAAATAATGAAGAATACGTAATGATGTATATTTCACAATTTTTTAAATGCATTCTAAACAGAGTAAACAGAAATTGATTTGAAGTTATTCCCCTGGAAAAAATAAATACTTAGCCACAGAAATATTTCATAAGAAACGTTAAATTCCAATTAATTAAATTTTTTCCAATCCTAAATTGATCAAATAATCACCTTTCATGTGAAATTTCGATTATTTCTTACTCGATTAGGTATTTATTCAGTATTTTATCATTCCATTTTCCAAAATGGATTATTTAAATGACTGTCTCTAGAATTTTGTGCTATTAAAGATATATTTAGGAAACCTCAAAATTTGACCTCATTAATTTTATTTTCCTTAGAAACCTTATATCAAATTAACAATAATTGTTACTGAAGAAATTAAAAATTCATAAGTACTTTTATGAATGATGAAACTCACTGCCCTTATATCAGTTGATATAATGCATATAGCAATATTTAATGAAATGCATCATTAAAATTTTTTTTATAAATATAATATTAGTTATTTAAATTGGGCTAAAAATACGGTAAAAAAATCATTTTGATCATTGTGTAAAAGAAACGCGTTGCTACCTATTTCTTTGCTATTCCAACATCCTTTAACTGATTTCTTCAATTTCATGGATGAAGAATGTAAAAATCTTAAAAAGCGTAACTCTATTGGTCATTGCATTTTCTTAAATAGCATTATTACATACAGTTTCTTATGCTCCCATTCTAAAAAATAATTTAATTAAAAAATAATATTGATTGTTTGATATATATATATATGGTGTGTAGAAGGCTCAATCAGCAGGCAGAAGTAGAATAAAAACAACGACGTTTATTTACACGAAGACACACAGGACAGCACAAAAACGATAACTATATACAGCACAGAAGACGATTATCTTCACCCGAGACGTGTAGCATACAGCAACATACAACCAGAACCTACTGCAGACAGTAGCGCACAGCTCAGTTCAGCACTAGCTTGACTCAGTCTCTTCCGACTACACCGTCTTCTGCTTCTCCGAATCTGTCTCGGATTATTGACTTTGCTCCGTCGATTCCGCTTACTCTTCTTCGACCACTCCGTCCACTCTGACTACTGGCTTGGACTTTCTGTCTGGCAGCTGCAGCCCCTTTTATAGGTCTCAGGAGGCGGGGCTAGAAGCCTCTCAACCAATCAGGAACTTTCGAGGCGTATCTCGGTTCCTACTGGACGGATCGGGAAAATTCTGGAAGTTTCGGGTATAATCTATTTTGGCACCAAAGTCGCCAAATTCGTCGCCAATTCGCCAAAAGGTCGCCAAGCCTTGGGACCTCCGACGCACACCTGGATTCCGTCCCATTCAGATGACTGTAAAACTTTCTTTCTGTTGATGGAACAAACTATACTGGGAAGCCAAATTGCAGGTTTGTAACAATATATATATATACAAATATATATATGTTTGTGTGTTTATATATATATATATATATATATATATTTGTATATATATTTGTGTGTGTGTGTTATTTTAGCTATGTATAACCGTTCCACAATTCTTCTCAAATGGGTTGAATTCAACCAAAGTTTGAATAATTGTTTAAAACAAGAGAAAGAATACTGCCACTGTTTTTATTTGTGATTATTTAGAAATTCAATATAAATTAGCCAACATTTTGCATTTTCCTATTGTAACTTTAGGGGAGATTATTCCTGAAAAAATTGTTTTAAACCAACTTAAAATTCGAAATTCTATTATTTCAATGGCATTAATTTCATTTCTTTACAATACTGCTGCCTTACACAGAATTAATTTAAAAAAAAATAAATGTATTAAAACAGTAACTTTGACCTACTTCAATATTATTTTTTTTATTTCTCTTTTATTTTAATACACATCCTTCTGATACGCTGTTATTCATTCTAATGTAATAATTTAATAATGCCTAAAAACAAGCAGAAGCGAATCGCTTAAACTGAGGTAAGAAAGGTAAATTTCAAGGAGCAATAAATGCTCTTGAGATGCTCGACTTGGCTTTAGGCTATAAGAAATTAATCTATATTTTGCCTTTTCTCACGGAAATTTGAAAGAAGTTATTTAAAAAAATTCATCTTGTCATCGATTTAAAATTAATTTCCATGTAATTTTTTTCAGTTTTTATCAAAACATTAAATACATTAAAGCAAACGTTTTTGAACTAAGGAAATTTATAGGTAATGCTTTTCTGGACCACTTATATTTCAATACACTCCACCACATTTTTTTTAATTTCATTTTTATTTCAATGCATGTGTCTTAAAAAGAAATATGTATATTATAATACTTTCTGCAAGATTGTTTCTACCTTAAAAGTATTATATGTGAATAGATTTGAATTCAAATGTAATGCCGGATATGTTGACGAGCTTTATTTATAAGCGATTAATAATATAGATTAAAACATTGTAATTCTCTCTCTCTCTCTCTCTCACACACACACACACACACACACACACACACACACG
>JAPMOR010107882.1:45699-63060 GCA_026543865.1 Argiope aurantia | reverse complement strand
TTTGGTATATACTCTAATTCAGAATAAATTCACAATTTAATCATTTGTAATTAATTATGAATTATTTCACGAATGCGCGTGTACTTTTCGGACTATTTGGTGAGTAATGGAAGACATTATTACATCTCTGAATATGTGTCAGCTGCATATTAAGTGTTTAAATTTTTTTAAAGAATTGAATATTCAGCTGTATGCGGGTTAAGTTCTATCATCTGCAGTTTTAATGCTTGGAAAACTAAACCAATCGAAATTTACAGATAAATTTGTGAAACTTATAAACAAAATTCGATGAATGATTCGATGGTAGTTTAATAGGTGTGCTAAGATTTAATGAAGGAGTTGACAATAGTCACAATGAGGAACGAATTCGATGGCGATCTCCGATCGATGATGATTTGTTAAAGAGAATTAAAAATACGCTATTGTGGCACTCTCAACACATTTTCCTCAAATGTTCTACTCTACACCGAAGTTGGCATCTTCCTGTGACAAGGGCATATAGAATCTCTTTCTTACTATGATGAATGCTTTAGAAATGGTGACAACAATGCTGAGAAATAACCTAAGCATTCTACTTTTCATTACGCAATAAAAATGTTTTTCTAATAGTAATTTTTTTAATTGCTTAGTTGAACTCATGTTTCTTGATGCCTGAAGTATATCAGCATACTAAATATATTTAAAAAAAAAACTTTTTTTATGTACCAAGATAGTCTAGTTTTAAACCAGTCAAAGTTCTTCAGAACGAAACTTTTATTTAAAAGTTTTTATTCATAATTTCTTTAAACATAAGAAACTCCTTTAAAAAGCATGGATTACACTATTTATTGGCTCTTTATGTACAGAGAATCTTTTCATCCACTCTAATTAGCCATTCGCTTATTAAGTAAAACTTTATTAAAAATTATTAAGAGCCATCTCAGACATTGGAAAAAAAGACAGTCAAAGTATTTTTAAAATCGCAGTATTTGTTTCCATTGAAAAACTGTGTGTGCAAAATGATAAATGTTTTTAGGGAAAGAGACTTAAATGCAATTTTATCGTTAATAATATAGATAATCTTATTAATTTTTATTGTCATTAAATATTTTATATTTGAAAATAATTAATTTGTGTATTTTACTGTTTTAATTCATTATTTTTATGATTTTACACCAAATACCTGACACAAAATAATCATTTTTATTTTCATTTTCAATATTTGCCAGACTTAATTTTGCCTCATTTACACACGCACACACATATGCAAATGAGTATAAAGGAGCTTTGGACCGTTGCCAAGATTAAACCGATGTCTTAATTTGAATTCTCTAAAATATTTGATCTTTTAAAATTATTAATGTTGTCAATGTGGCTTATGGAATCTTTTTTATGGAAAGCCAAATTTGTTGCAGTTAAAGAGTAAATGCTTACATTTCAATATCATTAATTAAGTATTTTAATAAAAGACAGATAGGCTGGTATTAAATAAATCAAATAAAAGCTAGTATTAAAAAGAAGAAATCAGAGATCAAACTTGTTTGGCTTTGCTATATTTATTTTATCTAAAGTATATACAATTAAGAAAATATTTGTGTTGTCAAATTTTTCTGAATGGATCATAAACTGTTTGCTTAATTTATAATGCTTTAATTAATAGGATTAGACAAGAAATCATTATAGTCATCATAAAGTGGAAATCGAAAGAAAAAAAAAGAAAAGAGAAAGAAAATACCATTGAAACCCATACATCTAAAGTATTTAGCGAACTTTTTGTATTGTGAGAAACTATTTTTTCGTAACTTGCTGTTTCAGCTCTCATAACCAACTAATGGTTCTTTGATGGATCAATCGCCTTTAATCCAACTCGAAATTACAAAAGAATATTGTAGTTTTCCACTTCCTATCTAGAATCTTTTCTTTCATACTCGAAACGGGTCTCATTAACAATTGAGCCGAAGTATCAGCACTGCAAATAAGATCTATATATAGAACGCGTTCAAAGAGCGATTCTTGAATCAGATCTTGAACGATCAACGATCTTGATTCTTGAATCAAGATAAAAATCCGAAATTCATTTTTTTGTAGAACACACAATAAGTTATAGGTAATCACGTTTCTTGCTTTCATGAATAAATGTTTTATAAATTGATGTATAACTTCTATTTTTGACTACTTTTTATCTGAAGAAACCATCATTAATTCGTATTGATTCTTTTTCTAATATTTATATAATAAATTTAATAAATAATTCAGATTTGAATGTGAATGAAGAGGACATATCAAAAAATCGCATCCGCTGATGTAAACATTTTTGGATATACTAACTTATATTTTATATTTAAAATTTTATTTCATAAAGAATATTATATCTATGGCTTCTCGTAAAATATAAAATAGAGATTTGAAATAATATGAATCTTTAACATAAAGGTATCAAAGAAATATTACCGAATTTTAAAAAATGGGACTCTATGCAATAAACAAATGACGAATTCCATATGTATTTTACAACGGCAATATAAATCAATTCAAGTATCAGTTAATTGATTATTGAAATTAAATTTTGATTTTATTGTAGAGGTACCATAAACAGTAAATTAAAAAAAATGATTTTAAAATTTCGTAATATTTCAAATCAAGAGTTATAAATTAAAAATTTAAAATAAGAAAAATAGTTAAAGTGAAAATAATCATAAAAATACACGCTCCAATTTTTTTTTTAAATTTTAGTTTTTCTTACTCATTACACATTGTAGATTTAAGACAGATAAAGTCATTGACTTTACTGCATTTAAATTGAAAATTCTTAAGATTTATTTTATATTTAAGAAAGAAAATACATATAAATATATAAAAGTTGTGTATAACGATATTTGCTCTATCATCATGCAGCTATGAGAGATATGACACATCCTAAATATGACAATCGATCATTAAGATATGCCTTCATTATTCTGAACCTGCACATGGAATTTATCTTTTTCAAAGATGCAAAACGAGATTTTCATAATGGAATAATAATACTACATTGATTATATTCAATCCATGTTTTTTTGAATAATCTATTATCCTTCATAAAATTTGAACCGAGAATCTAGACATCTGATTTCTGAATTTATATGAATTGTCTCAAATGAACTGTATGTAATTTATATGAATTGTCCAAAAGTAATTACGAATTGCTTGAAATTTGGATTGAAATCGTGATGACTTACTCTGTTACCCTAAACTATTCTTACGGCTTACTAAGGACAACGTTGAGCAATATACATGCAATACTTAGCACCATTTAGTTCTAACTGTTCATTGAAATCATCATACGCAGCAAATTGGAAGCTATTAGTAATAACTGCAACACTACATCTGCAAATAAATTAATTATTCTTGCGGCCTCTAAAAGACGGCATGTTTAATTTTAAATATATAATATGGGGCACCATTTAGTTCTAATTGCCAACTGAGGCATTGATTGACAACAAGCTAAAAGCTATTAACGACGAGTTGTCACGCAATTATCCGTTCACACAGGACATACGGTACCAGGTTGAATAGCTGAAATATTTCGCAAGGATTACCTCAGCTAGGTGCTGAATGCTAAACCCATTTGAAGAGAATTCTACATGGGATTGCTTGGATACCATTAAATTGAATTGTGAGAATGATAGTAGTTAGATGATATTTCGATCCTTGCTTTCTAGAATTTGTTGCTCAGATCTCATTTTCCAGAATTTGTTGATATCATTCTTCATATTTATAAGTTTCATTTCACTTTATACATGGGATGATTTGATTTTTTAAAGCGAAATTGGAATAAAGTGAAACATTATGATTTCTTATTTCATTAGTAGCCTTATCAATATAGAATTTTTGAAATGATAATGACGTTTAACTGATTTGAATCAATATTAATTATTGCAGAAAATGACATAAATTAATATTCGCATTTTTTAATCTTTGCATGATCTGAGAATTCATTAAATATATTATTGTAACTTGAGTTTTAATATATGTATAAGGTACTCGATATTTCCAATGACAAAAAAAAAATCATGTATAGATTATTTTCCAATTACTATTACATTTTCTATTATACCCTGATTGTGACGCATGAAAACTTTATATTTTTCATACAGAACGTTTTCATCAAAATAATTTTAAATCAATGCACAATGTCATTATAATATTCAGGGAAATCCGGGATATATATTTCTAGTAATTGAAGAATATTAAAGTATAATTTTTAAATATACAATGCTAACATCCTAAAAAAGCATAAATTTCTTAATTTAAATATTATAAGATAACTTATATTAAATCTAATTTTTGCACTTTAGGTGGTTTCTGAGTTTTCCATTTATGCTTCACATTTTAAGGATATTTGTTCTGACCTTTGAATTTTGATGAAATTGATGAGATTCTGTTTTTTTTATTTAATGATAAATAATTCTTTAATTTCTTATAAATCATTAAATTGTTTTTCTTATTTCTTTTTCCGTGATTCTCAAATTTTAATATAAAATAATATCCAATCTATAAAAAAATATGTTATGGCTGGGTCTAGTTTTAGATCTATCAAGATAAATTTAACTAGTCAACATGTACTTCTAGAAATATTAATAAAATTCGGTTATGTAGTAAGGAGGGATAAGGAAAGGTAAGATTTTAAAATTTCTATCTTGAAAGGGCAGAAATATTGTAAGAATTTATAATTTCAAAATGCTCATAATGTTTGTAACATATGTTTTTTTTTTGTAATATGCAATCTAGATATTCATATTAAAAAATGCTAATTGTTAGAAATAATACAAGTTTTGTGCATTAAATGAAAGAGAATATAATTGATTCTATTCCGTTGATCGATATATTTGGCATTGAATTCAAATAATTAACCTTTGTTCGTGATATTGTCCTAAATCCCAGTTGAAAAATATTCCTCAGATTGGAAAAAAAAGCAAGTTGTGGAATAGAATAGGTCATTACTCAACATCCCAAAAGTTGTTTCAGAACAAAGGTTTTCGAATAGTTCCCGTTAGTTGTCATGTCTTCCTGACAATTTGACCTAGTTTCAGTATGGTCGAACAATTTTCTCATTAGGTTTAAATACGAAACAAGACATTATTCTCACCCTATCTCTTTTTATTTATAAGACGTTGCATTTTACAGTAGTAATTCCAAGTATTTTACACGCTATACGAATGCTATTAAAATATTTTATTGACTACAATTGACAATTGTAAATTCCGAATTAATGGATGCTAAAAAAGTATTTTAAATATTTTATATAGTCTGGAACTACAAATAATTATAGAGAAGTAATTACCTTGGGCTGCCTCAACAAATATTTTTTTTTTCAAATTTGAGAGACATGTAACCTAGCCTTAACTTTTCCATTTATTTTGAAATTTATATCCTTAATATTTTGTCATCTCACTTAAATGAAAAGTATTTGAACTTTAAATAATGCAAAACATTTCATGATGAAATTAACATTTTTCTATAAAAAATTGCTATAGAAAGAGGAGCCATTCGGTATTTGAATTTCATTTCTACTACAGAATAATATTTTCCCCTTATTTGCGTAATAACACATGGTGTGGTTTGATAAAAAAATAATCTGATATTCAATAAAAAATATCTATTGCACTAAAGTACGAAAACAATTTTAAAAAGATAAGAAAAATAATACATATTTCTATGTATATTATAAAATATATTATAAATAATATATATTTATCTAATTATATAGGAAAATATAGATAAAATATTAACTAAAGATAATATAATAAATATAGATATATAATTATAAATAATAAAGAAAGATAATATACATATCTAAAAATAAGAATAAGAATATATAATATAATAAGAAAGATAATATATAATTATATTATATTAAAGAATCATAGTGTTTTAAAAGAGATGTATTTTAAAAGAAGTTCAGCATTGCTTACTTGTGAAGTAAAACCTTAATAGTATAATAGTATCTTAATATACTCAGAAAAGTACCGGGTGCGGCATAAATTCGTGCAAAAGTCAAAAAATCATAATAAAAAAAAGTAATGCTCGAAAAAATTGCGGTTTGCGGGAATATGTTCAGAGAGCCTTTGGATTTTGTTATTTCCATTAAAAAAATGTATTTAAAAATGCCCAATAGATGGCGCCCACATGTCAACGGGGAGTTCCAGTGCACGTGAAGCAGATAAAATAACAAGAATTCCGAAAAGGTCGATCCGACGCATTCTGCACGAAATCTTGAAACTGTATCCGTACAAGATAGAATCATTTCACCAGTTGCTGCCAGCAGATTGTGACAACAGACAAGCCTTTGCAACATGTGTGCTCGCACAAATGGAACGTGACCCACAATGGTTACTGAACATCATGTGGACAGATGAAGCCCACTTTTCATTGCATGGAGACGTCAATACGCAAAACAGTCGTATCTGGGAAGCATCAAACCCTCGTGTGTACACGACCAAATCACAACATTCTCCACATGTCACTGTTTGGTGCGATTTAAGTGCGTCCTTCATTCTAGGCCCTTTCTTTTTTGAAGAACGTTGTCCTGTATCCGGTTATAAAACCTATTCCGTCACTGCAGAACGCTATCTTAGGCTTTTGCAAGACCACGTTATGCCTGCTTTGCAGCAAAGACGTGCGTTATCTTCCGTCACCTTCATGCAGGATGGTGCCCCGCCCCACGTTGCTAGTTCCGTTAAGACGTTCCTCCTAGACACAATCACTGAGGACAGAGTGATAAGCAGAGGATGTAAGAATGAGTGGCCCTCACGATCGCCAGATCTATCTCCAACGGACTTTTGGTTGTGGGGATACCTGAAGTCTCGTGTCTACCGGGGATCTCCTGCCACTTTTATGGAACTGAAAGATGCCATTCAATAGGCCGTTAGTGTTACACGCAGCTGTCATAGGCGTTGTTACGCGCCTCACTTGCTTAATACCTTGTGGTTGGGGTCATGTTGAGCATCTTTTACTTTAATATAAAATGTACTATAATGTTACTGTGCTCTGTTTTCCTGATTTGCATAAGCCGTTTCGGTATGACCGTGTGAGCACCATCTATCGGTCATTTTTAAATACATTTTTTAATGGAAATAACGAAATCCAAAGGCTCTCTGAACATATTCCCGCAAACCGCAATTTCTTTCGAGCATTACTTTTTTTATTATGATTTTTTGAAGTTTGCACGAATTTATGCCGCGCCCGGTATATTCAAAGAAACCTTTTACGGAAAAATAAGGCGGAATAATAATAAAATAATAAAATCTCTTACAATCGAAAGAGATTACATGATTCCTTACTTCGTCGCCATCAGTAGGAGTATCCAACAAAACAGTAGAAGTATCCCTCCAAAAAACTCTTTCTCGGATATTCACTTGTAAAAGTATTGTTATATATTAATTAAATTCAAGCTTTCATGATCATTATAAAATCGTCATTAGATAAATGTTAACTTTATTTTTAGATCCAATAATTATAGTTTTCAAAGTAGACCGTTTTAATATAAAATGGATTTTGCTTTATTTTTAAAAATAAATATATGATTTTAATTCACATCATACAAATTTTGTAGTATTTCATAAAGTTAGATTTCTAGTTAGAATAAAGGATAATTATATATTTATAATGAGATTTTTGTCCAATAACTTAAATTTTATCTTCTTCTGTTTTTACTGTTATTTTTTTATGCTAAGACTTAATTATGTATAGTTTTCTAAAATGATACATACATATGAAATTACTTCGATTAAAATAAAATTTTACTATCATATTGCTTAAATATTGGAAATTTGACGTTTCAAATAAAACTGCAGTGTACTGCTCTTTTTATGAATAAAAGTGAAAAATATTTTATAAATTATTATGGTGCATTTTACTGAGCAATTTTTGAAAATAATTTGTATAGTTTTACATTTGATTTGTTTTAGTATTTCCGTACATCTATTATAATGCCTTAGTGTATTAACATATATATATATATATATATATTTGCATCAGAATATTCTTACTTCGATTTGTCTGTGTAACTTTATGACAGTAATTTTTTTTATGCTTTACAAAGGATATTGATTTATTTATTAAACGTTGAATTTTTTCTTTTTAAATTCGCTTGGTGAAATAAATATTCGTTTGACATTTTATTGCATTGCTATGAAGAAAAAAACTGACCACCGTATAAAAGAATTAATTGATTACTTGTCATTCACATTTTCATTGAAATCAGACAGTAGATAACTTGTTCTCATCGTAAAACATTATTGCATGGAAAATTAAATAATATTAAAAAAGTGTTTTATAGCTTTAAAGGTAATAAAATATAAAAAATAAGCGAAATATTCTCAGTTTATATCTGATGCATTACTGATTATTGTATACTTCAATTTCGAATTAAAATTTTATGTATGATAGAACTCCTACATAAATAATAGCATTACATAAATATCTGTTCACTGCGGGATACCTGGGAACGAGGCTCCGACATTTTGGCCAAAAGGGGTGCAAGAGTCCTTCAGAAGCCTTTAAAAAGCCTCTCATTTCATTCAGTCAAACTCCTGATATAAAGAAGATATGTCTCCAAGATAAAGCAGAGATCACTGTGTGACTCTGCTGGTAAGCCATGGGTCTCACTGCATGAGATACACAGTTGATCCCAGATTTTCCTAGAAGTGTAGCTGCGGCACTTTTCCGCCTTCCTATAAGCCATGACTGTTTGCCCATGTACTTGCATTGTCTTGTGCTTTCTGACTCTCCGCTATGTACTCTTTGCAGACGACATTAAAATTTGATGCTACTCATCTTGACTCGTGCTCTGCACTTGTGTTTTTAAACTGTAAAGTTCAGAAATATTGGAAGGCTGGAGATCTAATGGCGTCATAGCCAATCTTCCAGGATTTGTAAAAATAAATAAATAAATAATGTCTTTTTACAGGCCTAGTGATAAAACTATATGGGAAATTTCGTTTATCAGGTTGTTATTGTTTTTTAATCGCCGTGTTCGGGTGAATTGAAATCGGGTTCGGGATTGATTGACATACATTCTTTCCTATAATTGATTGCCTCCAAAATTTAAACTAATATTTATAATTTTAGCTTGGATTATAAGCCAAATTAGTTTCTCTAACTAAATATCATTTTAACTTAGGTTTCCTAGAAAAATGGACAAAATTGTTAATTTTTTTTAAAATTTAGCGAATGATAAAGCATAAAGAAATATATTGTAGTAAGTATTATGTCATGTAGTAGTAAGTGTAAAAAAATAAAGATTTAGAAATAAAATCATATGACGATCATAGTAGCTTGATTATCTTATATGCTCCATATACCAGCAATTTAAAAATAAAAACAAATCTGTTTACTTCAAATTTTACATTGAGCCTTTTGCAATTTTTTTTTCAGCCAGATCAATTGCAATTCCTCTGAAATTATATAAAAAAAACTTTTTTTATATATAATTTAATTATAAATGAACAAACATTATAGAAATATTTAACACCTAGTTATTACATTTAGTAAAATATTGACACACTATTTGAAATTAAATTTGTAGAATATGCTTTTATTAACAAAAAATAATATTTTCGAAAGATATTGTGTTTGATTAACAATCTCTCTCTCATATTACAAAACTTTCACTGGCTTAAAATATCAGTGAAATTTTGTTTCCTTATCAATGAACTGAAATTTCATATAAAACAATTGCATCAATATATTTCATTCACAAAAAATATGAATGATATTAAAATGTCTCCAGCGCTATAGAGTTTAAATTATAAAATATTTTTTAAAGTAATGTCATGCTCAAATTTTTAATAAAAATCATAACTTATTTAGAACATGGAAAAGTGTTATAATATAGAGAAATTTAAATAATGTTTGGTTAATTTTTTGATATGGATTAAAATATGCTGAAGCAAACTTTTTTTTCCTTGCTTTTCTGTGGTGCAATTTCAGCATAGGTGTCCGACGCATTCTGCGATATCTATGAAATTTGCTTGACTGTATGCGACGATGACCAGCAGATCTTGAAATTGGAAACGCTAATGTCCTGGTAATTTCACGAATAGGCTTCTTCTGGGTTGAAACTGCGAGCAAAATCTCTCTGTCTTGTCTCTGGGAGGTTTTCCTTGGTCTTCCTGAACGCTTTTTTACAATAGAATTTGCATCTTTAGATAAAATTTCATAAATTCCAGATCTGCCAGGCTTCATTCGTTTAGCAATATCAGAAACTTTAACATTTTGAGCTTTTAAACGCCAAATTTTAGCTATATCCGCATCAGAGAATGGAACGTTACGAGGCACTTTTCAACTACTTGAGAATTGAAGAACGAGCTGCGATTTTATACTCCGAAGTTGTTACGTGTATAGACCGCAGAATGTGCACATTTTTTGGTACAGAAGAAATAAAAGCGATTTTTTTTTCATTGTCCATATATTTTTGGGACACCATATTTTGAATTTTATTTTTTACACACAATCTGTGATACAAGTATAATATTTCTGTATTGCAATAAACGTATTTTATGATTCCATATGCTAATTATTTTTTTCGTGATCATTACTTTATTCTTTCAATGGTTACTTCAAAAAATCTCATGCCCATATACTTTTGAGACGCAGTTTAAAAGTTATCATATTTTAACTTTCTCTTTTACGAATTTTTCAAACGGGAAGAATTTTACAACACTAAAATATTTGCACACAGCTTAAGCATATAGAATGTAAATAAATAACAAATTTGGAATAAAATCCGTAAAAGGGCTAATTAAAAGTCAGACAGTCTTTTCTTTCGCATACATATAAATTTCATTATTCGAAAATGTAATGTAATTCGAAATGTAACTTTTGAATTCGGTTTGAACATTGAAATATGGTTCACAGTTCTAGTTTCTGAAATGTAGATTCTTATCAAATTTTCAACCTGATCTATTAAAGGATGACCGTCTATCAATGCTTTATGTTGCGTATACGTAAATGCGATAGTTTAAAAACTTGTTAATTAAGTATTGTTTCATGTGATCCTGTGACCGCAACTGTAGTTTTATACCAAATTTTTGTTCCAATCGGTTGACAAATAGATATTCAAAATACATATTTATTTTCTTGTACTTGTGTATCTACTGCAGGCCAGCGATTAATCGCCAAAAATTGCACGTTAGATTCAATAAAATCATTAAATTCATACCAAAGATTTATATTATAAACCCATCGTTCGTCCATGACATGCAATTAATACAACAATAATTAAATAGTTCCAGTTTTTTGCATCATACTACAAAACGCATGTCTTGTGCCCCAAATCCATAATTTTATGCGAAGGCGGCAGGGATACCATCTTTATCAGACACTATGCTAGAAAGATTTAATGAGACTCCCTTCCTACTGATCTTTCATTAATGAATGTTTCAGAATGGATTTTGAGGCGAGTTTTTTCATTGTTTGTTATTGCTCGTAAAATCCTTCCTGCAATCAACATAAATATTTTCAAAAGTATTGCATTCATAAAATCAGAGTGAAATTTTATACAAAATGCATGGTTTAATATTTCTTTTTTTTCTACTAAAAGTGCTTTTTTATTCCTGTTTATACTGAAGTACTTTTATATATCATTTTTGCATAAATCATGCGCTCTCTAAATTTGCTTTCATCTTTTCTATAAATTTCTTCAGTGAGCAAAAATGGTATAATATCACACTGATCATTTTTGGTAAGTTTTTAAGAATTCTCACTTCCTGTTTTTAGTGTAAATTTTAAAATTTGCCATACAACAAAGCTTCATATGAAATAAATTGTACCATTAAGATAGAATAGAAGATTTTCTGTGATGACGTTATTTGAGAAAAAAAAATTAGAAGAATATATAAACACATGTGAAATACAGCATTCATTTTTTTGGAAAAACAAGGGACATAATCTACAGTTCTTAACTCTTCAAAATAAAATCTTAAATATTTGTATTTTTTTTCAATGTTTATGAAAATCAAGGGAAAAAAATACCTAGGTCAAAAACGTTACAAAAAAGCTATTCTGCCATTTCTGGCTTCTGATAGTAAATAAATGATGTTTTTCCACAACATCTCTGACAGGATTATGGTCTAATACTTGTCATTCACTTATCTTCCTTAATCTTACAACTGTAAAACATTTCAAACAAGGTTAAGAACATTCCAAAAAACGTTACAATTTTACAAAAACTTTCTTTACATGGAAGAATGAGTTTAAAGACGCATATAAAAAAATCAATCCTTTGATATGGTATCATTATTCAAAATGCATTCAATTTATAGTTGAAGCATAGTATTAAAACATATAACATGAATACAGTTTTGGTCTGATTTAAAAATGAGTCACTTAAAAGCTATCCCATTTAAATAAGCATATCTATGTATAAATTTCAATTTCTTTCCTTAAATTTATAATTAATTAAATTAATTAAGCAAATTTCAGCTCATGCTTTGTTTCTAGTTCGAAAAATATCAAATTGCTATTTTAATTCACAACATAAAATGTACAATAATTATTATGTAATACTAAACACACCATCTGTTATCATAATTTTCATTTCTTAGTGTTGATACCCAAAAGTTGTGGCAAACATCCATTACAATGGTTTTACTTCTTTTGGCAGAAACCGACGATTTTATATAATTATAAAAAGAAGTGATGTTTTTCATCAGTTCCATTTCGGTAAAAATTAAAATTTTATTCCCTCTTACATGCATGTTATTATCGTCACTTGTTTGGTAACAAGTATAAACTTTAAGAACAGGGAAATGCAATAACAAAAGCTTAGAATTACTGTTTACAGCGGTTATTTCATATTAATGCTTACTAATTAAGGAAATGATTTATGTTCAGCTTCTATTTAACAAAATATTCAATAATAGCCTTTTGATTGAGCATAAAACTATGATCAATTAATAAATTTAGTTTAAATCTTATTGCTGTAAAATTTGATATGTTGTGGGTACTTTTTTTATTGTGTACATCTGCATGAAAATCTCAAAGTGTAACATGCATACATTTTAAATAATTTCATTTATTTTCTTTAATGCATTTATTTGAATATGATTTGTCTTCAGTCTACCATGAGCATAATCTGTCATGACATTCATTTTCATTTTAATATTATCATTAAGTATAAGGGTTTCTTTTACTTTTATTACATTATTGTTCTGTCATTATGTTATATGTGATTAATTTTTAGTATTTAATAATTTTTTATGCTTTTTTCAGTATTTAGTACCTGAAGTACTTATGAAATTTTATTGCATATATCAAATATCTGATTTTTACGTGTATTTAATTTTTTCCTTTGGCTTGTAAATTCTTATGCAACTTATTTCTTTACTTTTTATATTTTTCTGTGATTTTATTATTTCTTCTTATTTCACTTCTTCAATTTTTTTATTTGTTCTCTATAAGATATGTTAAGATCTTTCAAACCGCAATTTTGAACTTTTGTCGTTATTTATCAAATGTAAAAGCCAAACAAAATCTTAAAAACAAGGAAAAAGGCATGATTTGTTACATCAGTTGACATCCGGGTATTTTTAATAAGAGTTTACATATATTATGTTTTTAAAGAGTGCTAAAAAATTATGAAATATTTGGCTCTTGCAAATTATGATATACTCTATTTTGAATTTTAAAGCCTCTTTTTTTTCTAACTGATAGAGTTAAAAACAGATCTATCGACTTTACGCTTTTACATAATTCCACCCATTTTATAACATATATTCAATAAAACTAATCCTATTGTGACCGTTTTAATGATCAATTTCAAATAATATTGATTCTCATGGGTCGATGAAGTACTAGTATATTTAATATTAGTAAAAATACATAATAATATAAATATAAAAGCCTGTTTCAAATAGAAAATTCAATCTACTAGAAAAAGAAAGAACTACGTTCATAAAATGAGAAAGAAACGTTTAAGAATGGCCAAATCAATTATTCTTTCCTTCATTAGATTTGCAGCATTAATAAAATACTGATATCCTTGTGTCTAGGTTATTTACTTAATTTACAATGATAATTACTTTAACTTAACTATCAGAATCATCAACAAACATATTTCTGAAGTAGATAACTTCGGGTTTCTAATGAACAGCTTTAGTTTCAAAAAGTCAGTTAATTATCGTTAATTATCTGCCTTTAATCGATAGAGTTTTCGATTGCACAGTAAGAAGGAGAATATTTTAACCTTAATCTCTCACTCTGTTTGTTTGATTTAATTTTATTTTGAACTCTCTTTCATTTTGTAATTTGTAATTTGTGAGAATCAACATTTTTCTTAAATAATAGTTACTATGTGTACTATAATTAAAAAATTATTTTAATTTGATTTAATTAAAGAATGGTCTTACAGCTACTTTCCTTGGATTACATTTGTGGCAAGAAATGGACACCAAATTTATAGAAATATTTTCTACCACTTATTTTCATGAGAAATATTTCCTCTAGGTATCAGAAAAATAAAATAACAAAAGATTAAACTAAACATTCTAAAAAGAGGTTTACAAATTATTTCTTTGCAAATGCAATCTTAAGATCATAAAAGAGTATGAATTTAGCAAATATTTGAAAAATAGTGCAACGGTTTTTGGTATTACTGTATCATTAATATTCATTAAAACATTCTGGAAAATACATTTCGGCTATTAGAAAGGTAAATAAAAGGAAGATTATTTTAGAAGAAAAACTAATTAGTTCATTATTTACAATAATACAAAAAATCCAATGAAGTTAAAAGTAATTTTTATGAACCTAATCTATTAAAAAATATTTTCTGAGAGAAAAGAAAATTTTTTTGAGGAAGATTCTAAAAAAAATCCCTGGTTTGAATCCCTCTTGAAGGTGACCCAGGTAAAGTCTTCAGACTGAATTCAGCATTTTTCTTTACTTTTCCAATTTGTTCTATTCTAATGCACTATATAAATTCAAGGCTTATTGAACATTTCTAGTTTGGATTCATCATTTATAGTTAATTTTTCGGAGATAGTGGAGATTTATTTTAATGTAAATTATAGAATAAAGTTTAATGAATCTTTTATAAATTTGCTTCTATTATTATTTTTGAGTTTTTCTGCATTCAGATTTTCGAAAAATATTTTGCTAATGATACTATTATACGAAAATTTTATAAAACGCTTTATCGCATGAATAATTCAGTTTCATTTCCCTTCATTCAAAATGGAAAGGAATGATTTATTATTCACCTTGTATTTTAATAATCCCTTTATGAGATCAATAGTTTCATTTGTATTTCCTATTAAAAGATTATCAAATAAAGACTTACATTTATATTGTAAATAAAATTAATATGTTAAATAAAATTATCACTCTTAACATTCTATGCAATGATAAGCATTAAAAATAACAGATAACGCATAATAGTTTAGAATATGATAAAGTATTTCGTTCCTTTCGTGTCTTCTAACAACACACTTCCACATGTCCGGCAAAGACCTCCTTCCCTCTTCCCAGAATTTCAACTGTCTCCTGGAATTGAAAGGAAGTGGATTACGGCAAGGAGCATGAATGTAAGGATGAATGCGCATGGCAGTATACTCCTCAAGGGAAACAAAGTCTGACTACCTGCCATTTTCCCCTAGGACATGAACTGTGCCAGAGTCCAGAGAGTAGTGTAAAGTAAGGAAAAAAGGAAGGTAAATGATACAAAAAATAATATGAAAGAAACCAAAATCGTTATATGTAAACACTGAAAACGTGATTTCATAATTTTATTTATTTCTTTTATAAGTACCATTAAATAATTTTATATGGTGAGAACAAGCATATATATATATACATATATATACATACATACATACATACATAATACATATATATATATATTATATATATTAATTATGTATATTAATATGGAGTACAATAAATTAAATAATATAAATCATTTCTTGAAACTAAAACTAATCCTTGACAATATTTTCGCAGAAAAAGACGAAAATCGATAAAGTTTATGAGAACAGAAAATAATTAATCACTTGGTGGGGTTCGGCACAAAAGAAATACAATAAAATCTCGCAGATGAAATCAAATGCGTCAAAATTTATCAACTTAATCTTCAAATGAAGGGGAGTTTTGTCTAAGGAAGCAAAAAAGGAAAATGGAAATTAATGCATTTCATTTCATATAGGTATCGTATTTTCTAAACATGAACTAAAAATGAAATTTCTGATTGCTTGGTCTCGGCAGAAGGCATCGAAATAGGATGGTGTTCGTTGAAGATTTCCTTACAAAAGATGCAATTTGGATGTTAATGCTATTTATTACACTTTATCAATTATATTCCAAAATGGCTTATTATATATTAATCGCATCTGACGACCAGTCGGTTTGCCGGGGATATATATATATATATATATATATATCCCTGGAAACCTGCGATTCTGCTTCCCAGCATAGTTGGTTCCATCATCAGAATGATTGTTTTACAGTCATTTGTATTGGACGGGGTTCGGGTGTCGCGTCGGAGGTTCCAGAGCTTGGCGACCATTTGGCGACGAAATTGGTGACTTTGGCGTCAAAATAGATTATACCCGAAACATCGAGAATTTTCCCGATCCGTCCAGTAGGAACCGAGATACTCCTCGAAAGTTCCTGATTCGTTGAGAGGCTTCTAGCCCAGCCTCCTGAGACCTATAAAAGGAGGCAGTCGGTGCTGTCAGAGTTGTCGTAGTCGGAAGCGACAGAGAAGAGTAGTCGGAAACGACGGAGGGAGTCGTAGTCGGAATCGACGGAGCGGAGTAGTCGGAAGGGACAGAGAAGAGAAGGCGGAATCGACGGTGAAGAACTGGTTTTCCAGGGATTAGCAGAGCAGCGATGGAGTCAAGCTAGTGCTGAACTAAGCTCTGCGCTACTGTCTGCAGTACAGTTTTGTTGTGCGCTGCTGTTTGCACGTCTCGCCGCTGAAGATAATTGTCTTTTCTGTGCTGTATATAGTTGTCGTCGTTGTGCTGTCCTGTGTGTCTTCGTGTAAATAAACGTCGTTGTTTTATTTTCTACTGCCTCCTGCTGATTGCGCGTTCTTCACACCATATAATTCCCACAATCCAAACGAACCCAAAAAAATTAGTAACAATATATATATATATATATATATATATATATATATATATATATATATATAAATGGATACCAGTTCTGTGACATCGTAGCTCTATACGCAAATTCCCGGTTCATCCGTCTGCTATTTATGGAGATATTGTATTTATGGAGATATTGTAATTTCTGGAGATATTGTAATTTCTGGAGATATTGTAAAAATAATCAGACGAATCAATATTTAACAAAACAATAAAAATGGTCTGAATTGCCAAAATTTTGAAAAAAAAA